>LVTN01002798.1:8080-27157 GCA_001649415.1 Musa itinerans
TTTATAGGCCTCAAGTTGATTCAAACTTGGAGCCTAAAAACATCTCATCCCGGGTCTCCTGGGTATGAGCGGTACCACTGCTTGTATTGGGCAGTACCACCGCTTGACACCCTGTGCTGGGCGGTACCACCGCCCAGACTGGTAGTACCACCGTCTGACAGCCTCTCGGAGATTGTGTCTGGGCGGTACCACCGCTCGAACCAGTGATACCACTGCCTGACACAATCTCGGAGACTGTGCCAAGATGGTGCCACCTCTTGGGTCATTATTTGGGCCTTTCATTAGGCCCAACACAGTCCTTATATGAGCCCAACTGGCCCATAATTGGGTTGGCCCAGTTTCAATCCCAATTATGTGCTAACTATAAAATTTAAGACATCTACTAAGCTAAACAAGTCCGTAAGTCTAGGTTTCTTCCGGCGATCTTCCGACGAACTTCCGACGATCTCTCAGCAATGTTCCAGCGAACTCCCAGCAAGCTCCTGGACTTCACAATGATCTTCTTGGTGAGTTCCGACGAGCTTCTTTGGCAAGCTCCTAGACTTCTCGGTCAGTTCTGGCAAAGCTACTAACGAACATCCAGACTTCCGATGAACTCTCGAACTCCCAACGAAATCGCGTTCTTGACTCCGGGACTTTATTTTGCTTTATGCCTTGCTATCGTAGTTAATCCTGCACATATAAAAACACACTTCAATCTAGACAATTATTACTAAGCATGAATCATGTTGTCCGGCATGTCATTGGTCCATCGACGCTTCATCCGATTCTTCGACACATCGTCCTCTCTTACGGCCTATTGTCCAATCGGCTAGTTGACCTCTATAACTCTGATATCCTTGGCACAATATCCACTCTTCTTGGCCTGATACCCGAATCCATGGCCCGAAGCCTTCTATTGATAGGTCGACCGATCCTCCGGCTCGACGTCCAATCTTCTGACATATTTTTCACTGACCCAACATAATTCTTCCTGCTTTAATTGTCTCATCCTGATCGAAGCTTCCTGTGTCACTCAAAATGCAGATTAAATCATAAATACTATTAATTGGTTTTCATCATCAAAATCCGAGATTCAACAGTGCTGACTTAAGCATCAAAGGGGTTGAGCTGGGAAGCCCCCGGCGCAAACCTATTGTGCAGGACTACCAGTGACCAAGAGATGATCCCGCTGCCAAGAGATGACCTTGCAGCAAGGGAGACCCTAGCTCCTCTACCCAACCTCTCCGTTCCAAGGCCAAATCACCCCAAGCGAACCATCTCCCAATGGACCTCCCTCGTCGATTTGCCACGTTAACACCCACATCAATGATGAGGAGACACCAGGATGAGATTGCACCTTCGATAATGAACCAACCGGGCTGACTAGTCGATGGTATTCATGGCTATATAATTTTGGCGCTAGAAAAAGGATCGAATGTTGTAGGAACATCCTTCTACCACTCCTCCCAATGAACCCTTGAGCAGAAAAGGCATGTACCCCATTTCAACATAACAATGCCTCCACTTCAGCCCAAACATTGGGGCCTCACTAGAGCCTGCTCAACAATTCAAGATTTTCCCCCTAGGGCTAGAGATAAGCCCCTTGCTCATCTCGTCAAAAGCATTCTTGAATCTCACTCAACAAGTCCAGACTACTACCAACATGATGCAAACTATCATCCCGCTTCTCCCTCAGTTGACTTAGCCAGTAACCTTGACGTAATAGCTCGCTCTCAGGCTGCCGACTATACCTCTTCTTCCCAAAGTCCAACCGGGGAGTCTATGCCTCACCTTACAAGGATCTCTTTAACCAAGAAGGACGAGCGACCCTATGTCACACCTTCCAATAGCGGAGTGAGCATTTTGCTAGGCTGCACCAGAGCCTTGCCAGAGTTTGAGTCCTAGTCTGACGACTCCTGGGAACCCTTGATGAAAGCTTAATGCCAGTCTATGAATCGAAGGCTAGACAAGGTCCAACAGGGCCTCGCGATGGCCCCGATGAGCTCTCTCATGGCATTGTTAGAGCATCAACAATGGCCTACGATGGTTCCTCAACCCCCTTGCTATAGTACACCGCCTCATCCTCGGTAGTACCCTTCAAACCTTTGCAAGCCTCTGCTCGGTTTCTTTGGCTCACAGGTGAGCCAATTCCAGCACTAGGGATAGGCCATGGACCTAGGCCTCAGTAGTCCTACAGCTTCCTCCGAGCCTCCGCTCGACCTCATTTGCTAGGTCTTAGCGACCTTGCCCCGCCTTGTCCTTGGCAATGCCCCCTCGAGCTTCTGCTCGACCTCATTTGCTCACAGATGTGCCAGACCCAAGCCTTGACGACTCCTTAGATGGTAATTTGATGACAATTGTGCCCCTAAGAGAAGCAAACCTTGGGGGCTCCTTCATCACAAAACTACGGGACCAAAGAAGAAAGAAGGATAAGGCTCCAATTGGACAAATCGCCCGCGGCCCATTTGAGAATCATTTTGAAGGCAAAGGTTCAAAACACACTTGGAAGAGATATTCATAAAAACAAACTACAATAGCAGATGCCAACCCAGAAGGGGAGGCAATAAAATAAAACTAGCCTCAAGAGGGGTCATCAGATGGTCATCAAATGAAACCTTTACGGGAATCAACACTTTGACATCTGAAGGAACGTAGGGATCCTTATCAACCTCCAGCTCAATGTACCTTGCCTTAAATCGGCCAATGATGATGTGGTACCCGAATTCATATGTAACTTGGCCAGAATGTTGCAGGCTGCATTGGAACCCCTCCGACTCTTTGTAAGAGGCCATGACCCTCTTCTCCCGCTCGGAGGCTTGACTCTTCACCTCCTCCAAGGCCTCCCTCACCTCCTTGGCCTCTAATTGGGAGGCCACCAACTTGTCAGAGCTCACCAACAGCTATTCCTCCAGCTACCTTCCCATCTCGATGGCCTTGCCTAATTGCCTGCGAGTGTCCTTTAGCTCCCGACGCAGAACCTATAGCCGCACCTTGGCCTCCTTGCAACTATCCACCACCTCATCCTCAATAGCAACCAGCTCGTCCCGCACCTCCTCAAGTCGCTCCTCAGCCTCCTCGGATCATCGATGAGCCAGCTCTAGCTCAAAAAATAGTTTCACAATTCAAGCCTTTGTTACCCTCCGTGCCTCCTCAAACCACTGTGTGGCCTCCTTGGATCGACAGCAAGCTAGATCCAACTCCAGGGATAGCTCCGCGACCTGCACCTTTGTAGCCCTCTGATCCTCCTCGAGCCACCGAACCTGCCCTTGTAGATTAGAGTTGGCTTGGGATAACTGGCTAATCAGGGTTCCAGCATCCCGTAGCTGGTCGATGAGAGCCATCACATAGTGATGGTGTTATGAACAGTGGAAGCAAACCTGACTAGTTAGGTATGTTAGGAAGACACCCAGATTCAAGAAATGAAGCTTACTAAGACTTCACTACGAGAGCAAAGATCGGCTAGCACTTCTAAATGGTAGTGGTACACCAACCTAGCAAGGAGGGGGCTGAGCGACCCCTGGCAATAAGTAGTGGCTGACCCAACCGCCTCCCATAATGGGACTTCAAAGGGGTGCCCAGGGACGGGACCAAGTGACCAGCCGTCGTAGCGATAACAGATGGCCTCGGCATGAAAGAGCGCCAGCCTGTTGAGAGGTCTGTAGAGGAATAGGACAGTAGAATGACTGTGGGCCATTGGCAACAGCACCTCCCCATGCTATAGGAGGATCCCTAGTCATCTGCTCATGCCATGACATCCTCTCGGATAGGTTTGAGGGCCAGCAAGGAAGATCCTCGCCCACCCCAAGCCCCAACGTCGCCGAAGGTAGTTGCGAGTATGGATCCTCTCCCACGAACGGCTCCATACCCAAAACAGGAGATCCGGGAGAAGAATCAACGCAGGGCTTGGGTGGCGGCATCGACTACTTGGACGCAGCTTCCACAGGTAGCCACGGGGCTAGCCTAGATAGAGGCCCTGGAGAAGATGCGGTGGTAGGGCCCGGACTCCCTACGAAAGGCCCCACCAAGGAGCCGGGGGCTGGCCCCGAAGCAGGCCTTGCCCCCGTAGAAGATTTTGGTCTAGGTTCTGGAACAAGGCCCGGACTCCCTATGAAAGGCCCCACCGGAGAGCCGGGGGCTGGCCCCGAAGCAAACCCCGCCCCCTTAGAAGATTCTGGCCCAGGTTGTGGAATAGGCCCCAGCTCCCCGGGTAATGCTTCTTGGGGTTTAGCGTAAACCCCCTGATGCTTCTTGTGAGGGTGCAATGACACTGGATCATGCTCGTCGGAGGACCCCAACGATGTCGGGATCCTCGGTAGGGGTTCCAGATACCCCCCGAAGTGCCCTGAACTGACCTCAAATCCTCTGGAGGCCCCGATGGAAGGACCGCGGAAGAAGGCCCACAACCATGATGATCGCTCACTAGCCAACAAGCCCTCATCGGCCCCAGGAGAGGCAATGGAAAGGCAATGCCTCTTCAACTCCTGCAGGTCCATACCCACTAAAAACTACAAAGCAAGAATCAGAAATGAACAGGAAATAGGGTAGAAAAGACAGTGATACCTGGCAGAGTAGGAGCGGGAGTGGCGTCTGCCAAGTAAATCTCCTCCGCGGCCCCGGAGGAGAAAAACTTCCTTAGCCAGTCGAGGGCCTCAGCCTCACTCACTGATAAGGTTGGAAGCGTGTTGTCGACAAAGTGCACCATCAATGCCACTGGGAAACCCTAGTCCTAGCTGCTACAGACAACGAAGAATCTGGCCCTCCATCCTTTGCTATAGGAACCAGCTCCACTGACCTTGAAGCCCACGCGAGGGGACAAGTAATAACTGCTTAGCCCTCGAGTCAAGCAAAAACATGAGCAGAACAAATTGAGATGGCACCATTCCCACACCATCACTTGCACTAAGGAAGATCCTTAGAAAATGCTAGGAGTTCGATGTCAGTTGGGAATGCAAGATTCGCCACTGCCCCAGGCAGGAGACAACCACCGAATGAAGGGGCAAGTGCAACCCCGCTTCAATGTCGTCGATCGAGAGGCAAAACCCCTCGGGAACCCGATAAAACTGGTGAACCTTGCCCTCAAGAACTGACAAGGTAAACTTTGTGGGGATCTAGAAACGACTGTGCAGTTACCGCAACTGAGGGAAAGTGATTGTTAGGTCCTTTTATTTTATGTATTTTTAAATAATATTTATTAAATCTGTTTACTTTAATTAAAGTCGAATAAAGATTTATTTAATACTTATTTATTATTAAGAATCTAAATTTTGATTAATTCTATATGATACTTTATAAATAGTAATATAATCATTTCATTTTGGAATCAATCAATCAATGAAATATTATTAAATCTTTGGACAAACCCTAGGAGGTCGATCTCCTCGAAGCGATCAAGGAGGTCGATCCCCTCGAAACGATCAAAGAGCACGATCCCTTCGAAGTGATCATCCATTTTATATATTTTTTTTACGATAAAATTTTAGGGCCTTATCATTTGGTATTAAAACGGTGATCCTTGATATTCTCATAGCTATCATAAAAATAAAAAAATAAAAAAAAATAAAAAAATTTGTGTGAGGAAGGGTGAAGCTAGCAGCTAAGAACATCGATCCTTCTCAACTGAAAAGAAACCACTACGTCCCGACTAACGACCATTTTGCCTAGCCACCAAGTAGCTATCATAAAATAATAATAAAGAGAGAGAGAGAGAGAAAGAAGAAGAAGAAGCCATAGCCTGCTTCCCCTGCTATCGGCCAACCCACCCGCCACTGCTGCTCTCCGGCCAGCGACCACCATCGCCCCGCTTCCCGGCCAGAGGCCACCGCCGCCCGTCGCCTCCCACATGGGACACCACCGCTGCCTCCTTCTCCACCGCCGCCCGCCTCCCCTTGTGTCGCAGCCGCAGCTGCTCGACCTCCTCTCCTCGGCGATCGTTGGTGACACTGCTCCCAACCGCGCCACCACCGCTGCCTCCTTCTCCACCGCCGCCCGCCTCCCCTTGGGTCGCAGCCGCAGACGCTGATTCCTTTCCTCCACCGGCATCAACAACAGAGCATCCTCTACTGTCGCAGCCGCAACCCTCGGCCTCGTTCTCCTTCTCCACCGCTGCCGCTGTTTCCCGGCCGCTCGACCACCGCCGCCGCCGCTCCCCAGCCACCAACCTTCCCCTCTCCAGCACTGCCGCCCCTGCTTCCCGGCAGCCCGCACCCCTGCTTCAGCCCGCCGCACCAACCTTCCCCTCTCCAGCACAACCGCCGCCGCTGCTCCCCAGCCACCAACCTTCCCCTCTCCAGCACCGCCGCCCCTGCTTCCCGGCAGCCCGCACCCCTGCTTCAGCCCGTCGCACCAACCTTCCCCTCTCCAGCACCACCGCCGCCGCTACAACGCAACTCCTTCTCCACTGTCGCCGCTGCTTCCCGGCCGCTCGACCACCGCTGCCGCTACTACCTGGCCAGCAACCTTCGCCTCCTCGCTGCCCCATCTCGCTCGAGCGAGAAGGGCCACGGCTGCTACTTCGCAGCCAGCGGACCACCCCCTCATCGCTTCGACTGTCCACGACGCCATCACACCCCCTCATCGCTTCTATTGTCGACGACGCTATCCTCCCCTTGGGTCACAGCCGCAATCGCTCGACCATCCCTCCTCGCAGTGATCAAGGCAACCACGACCGCCGCAGCCACCGCTGTTTCCTCAACCGCACGCGATCCCTCGACGTCACTAGCACCTCCTTCCGCAGTGCAATAGAGACAGAACAACGCTGCCTTCCATCCGCGCCATTGCAGCCACCACAATGGCGAGCCATTGGTGGCACTGCTCCCAGCTGTACCATCATCGTTGCCTCCCAACCCTCAGCAGCAGCGATCCCTCCACGCAGTGACAACAATAAGCATCGCTGCCTCCCATCCGCGCCGTCGCAGCCACCGCAACAATGAGCCCTTGGCGGCGTTGCCCCCAATTGCACCACCATCTCTACCTCCCAACCCTCAGCAGCAGCGATCCCTCTGTGTAGTGATCGCAACAAGCATCGTTGCCTCCCATGTAGTGACCACAACTACATCCCCGTATCCTTACAACAACCCTTTATTCCCATAGTGTTGCCATCGACTGCATCACAATCGCAGCACCGAATAGGGCAGTGATTGATGCCCTAGTACCGACACCAGAAATAGGAGTTGAGATTACAGATTTACAATCTTACGCAATGGCCACCAATAACTCAGTGAAAGCACAAATGGAAACATTGGAAATCAGAATTGAGAACCGACTGTAAGAAACATTTAATGATTTCAAAAAGAGCCTACTGGAGAGTCTCAGCAAATTTCAACAAGATGAGGGCTCAAGCTCTATATTGCACAGATCTAGAAATACAAGCGCCAAAATTTGTTAGACTTCTATAGTGTTAGAATATCAGAACAGATTTGAACGATTATCAACTTAAGCCAGAGATTGGTCTGAACGACTACTGGTGAGTATATTTATTGAAGAGCTTAATCCAAATATCCGGTGTGAAGTTAAAGCTTGTCAACCTCACACTATGATCGTTGCAATATCATTTGCACGTTTACATGAGGAAAAAATCAACAGGAAAAATCATGGAAATAGAGGTGACAACAGCCAAATGATCAGCAAGCCACCCGCCCCATCTATTCCCGACCAAAACCCTGACACCCGAAGACTAATCTAAGAAGAACTCAAGGAAAGATCAGCAAAGGGTTTGTACTATGATGAAAAGTGGAGTATGGAGCATCGATGTAAACAAGGGCAACTTCTAATGATTGAGCCGATTGGAGAGGAACTAGAAGCAGAAGAGTTGGACTCCGATCATGAAGGTGTGGAAACTGATGAAGATATTGAAGTCATCACACATACAGTGCATGCATTGGCTAGCTACGCTAACCCACAAACTATGAAAATCGAAGGAACTTTAAAGCATCAACCTGTCACTGTTTTGATTGATACGGGTAGCACTAATAATTTTATGGATAGTGAGACTGTTGATCGATTGGCTCACCATATTGAAAGCTATGACAGATTCGAAGTAAAGATCACTGATGGATGGATTTTAACTTATGATAGCAAATGTTCAAAGATAAAATTTGTTATATAGGGCCAGGAGTTTCTTGCAATGATTACTACACTGAAAGACAGACTTATTGCTTACACTATCAAAAAGTGGAGGCCATACTTGATCAACGGGTTGTGATGCGTTGCAGATAGCCTATGACTAAAGTACTGAAAGAGAAGCTCCCCGAGTTTGATGTTGCTTAGTCTTGAGTACAAGACTGATTTGAAGAGGGAGGAATTGTTAGGACCATTTTATTTTATGAGCTTTTGAATAATGTTTATTGAGTTTGTTTAGTTTAGTTAGAGTCGGGTAGAGGTTTATTTAATATTTATTTATTATTAAGAGTCCAAGTCCTAGTGGACTTTGGGTGGAACTCTATAAATAGTGATGTAACCCTTTCTTTTCGCCCGTCGCACCAACCTTCCCCTCTCCAGCACCGCCGCCCCTGCTTCCCGGCAGCCCGCACCCCTGCTTCAGCCCGTCGCACCAACCTTCCCCTCTCCAGCACCGCCGCCCCTGCTTCCCGGCAGCCCGCACCCCTGCTTCAGCCCGTCGCACCAACCTTCCCCTCTCCAGCACCGCCGCCCCTGCTTCCCGGCAGCCCGCACCCCTGCTTCAGCCCGTCGCACCAACCTTCCCCTCTCCAGCACCACCGCCGCCGCTACAACGCAACTCCTTCTCCACTGTCGCCGCTGCTTCCCGGCCGCTCGACCACCGCTGCCGCTACTACCTGGCCAGCAACCTTCGCCTCCTCGCTGCCCCATCTCGCTCGAGCGAGAAGGGCCACGGCTGCTACTTCGCAGCCAGCGGACCACCCCCTCATCGCTTCGACTGTCCACGACGCCATCACACCCCCTCATCGCTTCTATTGTCGACGACGCTATCCTCCCCTTGGGTCACAGCCGCAATCGCTCGACCATCCCTCCTCGCAGTGATCAAGGCAACCACGACCGCCGCAGCCACCGCTGTTTCCTCAACCGCACGCGATCCCTCGACGTCACTAGCACCTCCTTCCGCAGTGCAATAGAGACAGAACAACGCTGCCTTCCATCCGCGCCATTGCAGCCACCACAATGGCGAGCCATTGGTGGCACTGCTCCCAGCTGTACCATCATCGTTGCCTCCCAACCCTCAGCAGCAGCGATCCCTCCACGCAGTGACAACAATAAGCATCGCTGCCTCCCATCCGCGCCGTCGCAGCCACCGCAACAATGAGCCCTTGGCGGCGTTGCCCCCAATTGCACCACCATCTCTACCTCCCAACCCTCAGCAGCAGCGATCCCTCTGTGTAGTGATCGCAACAAGCATCGTTGCCTCCCATGTAGTGACCACAACTACATCCCCGTATCCTTACAACAACCCTTTATTCCCATAGTGTTGCCATCGACTGCATCACAATCGCAGCACCGAATAGGGCAGTGATTGATGCCCTAGTACCGACACCAGAAATAGGAGTTGAGATTACAGATTTACAATCTTACGCAATGGCCACCAATAACTCAGTGAAAGCACAAATGGAAACATTGGAAATCAGAATTGAGAACCGACTGTAAGAAACATTTAATGATTTCAAAAAGAGCCTACTGGAGAGTCTCAGCAAATTTCAACAAGATGAGGGCTCAAGCTCTATATTGCACAGATCTAGAAATACAAGCGCCAAAATTTGTTAGACTTCTATAGTGTTAGAATATCAGAACAGATTTGAACGATTATCAACTTAAGCCAGAGATTGGTCTGAACGACTACTGGTGAGTATATTTATTGAAGAGCTTAATCCAAATATCCGGTGTGAAGTTAAAGCTTGTCAACCTCACACTATGATCGTTGCAATATCATTTGCACGTTTACATGAGGAAAAAATCAACAGGAAAAATCATGGAAATAGAGGTGACAACAGCCAAATGATCAGCAAGCCACCCGCCCCATCTATTCCTGACCAAAACCCTGACACCCGAAGACTAATCTAAGAAGAACTCAAGGAAAGATCAGCAAAGGGTTTGTACTATGATGAAAAGTGGAGTATGGAGCATCGATGTAAACAAGGGCAACTTCTAATGATTGAGCCGATTGGAGAGGAACTAGAAGCAGAAGAGTTGGACTCCGATCATGAAGGTGTGGAAACTGATGAAGATATTGAAGTCATCACACATACAGTGCATGCATTGGCTAGCTACGCTAACCCACAAACTATGAAAATCGAAGGAACTTTAAAGCATCAACCTGTCACTGTTTTGATTGATACGGGTAGCACTAATAATTTTATGGATAGTGAGACTGTTGATCGATTGGCTCACCATATTGAAAGCTATGACAGATTCGAAGTAAAGATCACTGATGGATGGATTTTAACTTATGATAGCAAATGTTCAAAGATAAAATTTGTTATATAGGGCCAGGAGTTTCTTGCAATGATTACTACACTGAAAGACAGACTTATTGCTTACACTATCAAAAAGTGGAGGCCATACTTGATCAACGGGTTGTGATGCGTTGCAGATAGCCTATGACTAAAGTACTGAAAGAGAAGCTCCCCGAGTTTGATGTTGCTTAGTCTTGAGTACAAGACTGATTTGAAGAGGGAGGAATTGTTAGGACCATTTTATTTTATGAGCTTTTGAATAATGTTTATTGAGTTTGTTTAGTTTAGTTAGAGTCGGGTAGAGGTTTATTTAATATTTATTTATTATTAAAAGTCCAAGTCCTGGTGGACTCTAAGTGGAACTCTATAAATAGTGATGTAACCCTTTCTTTTCGGAATTAATCAATCAGTGAAATATTATTAAGTCTTTGGACAAACCCTAGGAGGTCGATCCCCTCGAAGCAATCAAGGAGGACGATCCCCTCGAAGCGATTAAGGAGGCCGATCCCCTCGAAGTGATCAAGGAGACCGATCCCCTCAAAGTGATCAGCCATTTTATCTTCTTTCTTTTACGATAAGACTTTAGGGTCTTATCATTTGTGATCATCCATTTTATCTTCTTTCTTTTACGATAAGACTTTAGGGTCTTCTCAGTCATGATAGAACTATAGTCATGAGCATCCTCCATCAGGACTAAATCCCGCGAGACCTTAGGAGCCTCAAAGGGCTCGCTCCTGGAAGATGAAGAACTCACTTGCACCACCCCTTAGGAGGTGGTCGAGCCTCCAACACCTTTCCAACTCCAAGTACAAGGCGAGAAATAGGAGAAGGAGAAGTGGAAGAAGAAGACATCTTAACACAAACACTAAGATTCGACAACCAACAATAGAGGGAACAACATAGTTGATAAGAAAGGAAGAGGAAAGGGATGTCGTATAAAGGCGCCCCTCTGCCCAATAAGCACTAAAGACAACTCGATGCCTTTGCATCACTTTCCCCAACACAATAGTAGAGCGCTCTAATCCCTAAGCAGATAAACCCTACAAGGGTGATCCCACAAAAAGAGGGACGCAAGTAATCAAGACAAAACGACGCATCACATCCCACATAAAGCATCACACGACAATAAATGCCACCCGCGGCTATGCCAAATCGCTTGATGGGTCCAATCTCCTGCTTCAACACCATCGAGCCGAACCCTCCAGTGGGTTCAATCTCTTACTTTAACGCAATCGAGCCAAACCACTTGAGGCTTGCACCTCCACTGAGCAAACTCGCTCCTAAGCCGTGCACCACGATAAGAAGACTTGAGGCCTACACCTTGGCCCAGCAAACTCGCTCCCGAGCCATGCACTTCGGCAAGAAGACTCGAAGCCTGCACCTTGCCCGAGCAAACTCGCTCCTGAGCTGTGCACCTTGACAAGAAGACCCGAGACCTGTACCTCGACTAAGCAAACTCACTCTCGAGCCATGCACCTCAGCAAGAAGACCCCAGACCTACACCTCGGCCAAGAAAACTCACTCCCGAGCTGTACACCTCAGCAAGAATACTCGAAGCCTATACCTTGATCGAGCAAACCTACTCCCGAGCTATGCACCTCGACAAGAAGATCCAAGGCCCGGACCTTGATCGAGCAAACTCTCTCTTGAGCCATGCAAGAAGACCTAAGGCCTGCACCTCACCCGAGCAAACTTGCTCTCAAGCCATGCAAGAAGACCCGAGGCCTGCACCTCGGCCAAGTAAACCCGCTCTTAAGCCGTGCACCTCGGCAAGGAGACCCGAGGCCTGTACCTCAGCCGAGTAAACTCGCTCCTAAGCCATGCACCTCAGTAAGAAGATTCGAGCTCTACACCTTGGCCGAGCAAACCTGCTCCCAAGCCATGCACCTCGGCAAGAGGACCCAAATCCTACACCTCGGATGAGCAATCTTACTCCTGAGCCATGTATCTTGGCAAGAGGACCCAAGGCCTATACTTCAACTAAGTAAACTCACTCCCGAGTCGTGCACCTCGACCAGAAGTCCCTCTATGGTAGTCAAGCTAAATCTCATGACAAGTCCATCCTCTTACTTAAAAGCGATTGACCAAACCTCATGATAGGTCCATCCTCCCACTCAAAAATGATCGAACCAAACCCCTTAAGTCAACATTCGTCACTCCTATAAATGCCCCCAAAGTGTCATCCGCCTCAACAGACCTCACACCAACTACCACATCCTCACCAAATAACTCATAGCAAAAACAACACTTGAGCAAGCAGACAATAATACAGGCATAATGATGTCGTTCGAGACCCCCCGCAGAGCCCCAATACCTTCCAAGGGTGACAAATGATATAGATAATATTGGCATCCTTCAATTCCCTCCACTATATGGATTAACAATAAAGGCATAGGAACCAACAATCATTAAGGACAGCATACCTCAACTTCCTTAGACACTTCTTGGCTAATATTTTGAGCCAAGCAATTGCATTAATGACTGACAGCAAGCCGCTCTCATTAAGGCATTCGTCGTTCAGAGTAAGGGGCCTTGGCTAACGCATGACCAAACCACTCGACGCCCAAATGTAAAAAGCCATGCCCTAGGCCAGGCAAGGAAGAGCCACTCGACTCTCTACTTTTTCATTTACATAGCTCATACCGTTGTCTTTCTCCCCCTCCACCTTGTGTTGACTTAAGCATCAGAAGGGTCGAATCGGGAAGCTCTCGACGCATACTTGTTATACAGGGCTACTGACGGCCGTGAGATGACCCCATCGTTAGGAGATGACCCATGGCAAAGGAGACTCATGCTCCTCTATCTGGCCTCTTTGTTTCAAGGCTAGATCACCCCAGTGAACCATCCCCCTCAGCGAACCTCCCTCGTCGATCTGTCATGTCAACACCCTAGATCAGCAAGGAAGAGACATCAGGATAAATCTGAACCTGCATCTTGAACAATGAACCAATCAAACTGACTCATCAGTCGATGATATTCATGGCTCTATCAGTGGACAAACCAAACCCATGTTTGACGTGTAATTTGAGTAGGTGGGAAGACAAAAAGATGATTCGACTTGTTCCTTTCTTTGCATTTGAAATTGAGCTTATATCAGCTCTTATATAAACCATGGCTAATAGGAATGCCACATCATATGGTCCCATAAGGTTGAACAAGAACATTGCCAACAATATTTAATTTATAGAGAGACTGGTTAGTTGAGTGCCCATTGGATCAAATGCAACCCCTTTTAACATGGATAAGCTATTCATTGTTCACAGTTTCAGCCAACATTTCTATAATGCTTTCATGCCTCTACTGTTTTTTCACCTATCCTTTTCTCCTTATGACTGAACCAAGAGCTATTCAAGTTTTAATGACTATAAAGTAAAATTTATTATGTCAGATATGATTCTACATTACTCGATAGAATGAACAAATATTGTTGTTCTTGCAATTCCTGAATCGAACCTAAAGTGGGAGTATGACTGCTGCAGAACTAGGGAAGCTGCTCTGCTGGTTGCTTAACTGGCTCGATTGGGAAGAGGAAGGTTGCAGATCTCAAAAGCTGTAGATTATTGCTACAAGGAACTGCCGGTTTAGGTGGGAGTTGACTTTTAGATAGATGGTTGTCACATGCTTTGTATATGCATCACTCCAATATATCATGTGCTATCGTGTTATTTTCGTTTTCTTTTTAATCATAGAGCAGCTAATGCATAATTTGATTCAGTTTGTTAGTTATTCTCATCCCCGCGCCTGCAAGTATAGAAGGATCAAATAATTTGATAGGGAGATGTAACACTTTGAGTTAGTAGAAGTATGTTAAGACTAAAATTATTCAAGTATAAGAGTCTAATGCATATAGTACTATTAACTTAGAATAACATATTTTAACTTAATTATTTATACTCAACGAAATTAATAAGTCAATTAACCCGATGATCATATGATAAAATCCTAGGGTTTTATCTAAAAAATAAAAAAAATGGAAAAAAAACTAAGAACCAAAGTTAGGGATTTGATGGGGATCAACCTCCAAACTGATATAAGGCTTTCAATTATATTTGATTGTATAAGAAAAATAACCAAAAGTATTACGTATATATAGAGTTATTTTAGCCAACTAGGATTAGAATTTTTAACAAAGAAAATAAATAAAACTAACATAATTTGCTACATCAAAGGACTCTTGTCATAATTTTAAAAACTCAAAATTAAATACAAAAATAAAGACTAATATCAAATCCCTAAAATTAAAAATTTTAATATTTGTTGTCTTTGTAAAATAGTCTTGTCCTTAAGGCTGAGCTAAGCAATGAATTCTGAAAACTTCTCCTTCAATGTTTTGTAAGACTCCTAAGTGGTATCTTCAATTAGTAAGTTGGCTCATTGAACAAGCACTTTAATGACATTATATTTATGATGCATCACAATATGTCGATCAAGTATGGCTTAAGGCAAGATTTAAATCTTGCTAGTAGAAAAAATATCTAGCCAATGATGTTGCACCACATCATCCTCACCTAACTTCTTTTTAAAGCAAAAAACATAAAAAAACTGAATATATCTTAGAGCTTACTGGTAAGTCCAAGTGATAAATAACTAGGCTAATACCTTATAAGGCTCGAAGAATCAATAAGATAATTTCATAGAAGACTAAACCTTTATAGAAGTTTGGTTATAAGATTGAAGTAGAAAGAAATCGCTTACTGCAAACTCTTGCTCCTTACAATACTTATAAGCTTACTGCTTCATTCTAGCCAGTGAAACTATAATATTATCTCTTAGAAGTTGAATAATATTATCCCTATCAATCAATTTCTTTTCCAATTGATCAACCTTAGAATAACAAGACATATATTTTGTAATCATAGAAGGAGGTCGACCATAAATCGCTTGAAAATGAGTCATTTTGGTAGAAGATTGATAAGTAGTATTATACTACTATTTTGCCCAAGGAAGTCATTTCAGCCACTGTTTTGGTTTATCACTAGTAAAGTATCTAAGATAATTTTATAGGCATCTATTCACCACTTCAGTTTACTTATCTATTTACGGATGATAAACAGTGCTCATATTCAATTGAATTCCTTGCAAGTGAAAGAGCTCATTCTAGAAGATGCTAGTAAAAACTTTATCTTGATCATTAACAACAAAACATGAAATTCCATGCAACTTCACTCTATTCTTAACAAAAGTGCAAGCAACATTTATAACAATATAAGAATGTCATATAGTACAAAAAAGAGCATATTTTGTAAGGTGATCTACAACCACAAAGATGGTGATTTTATCTTGAGAAGGTGGAAGCACGTCAATAAAATCCATGGATATGTGAGTCTAAACATCATTAAAACTAGGAAGAGGCTAAAGCAAACTAGGGGTAGTAATTGTCTCACCTTTGTGGCGTTGGCAAATATCATATTCTGCAACAAACTTCTTGATGATTTTCTTCATACCCTTCTAATAAAAATATCAATAGATGCATTTATATATACAAAGAAATCCAGAATGACCCGTAGCTGGAGTGATGAATGAAACTTCTTTAAAATTATATTTTGGCAAGAAGAATTTGGTGTCAAGATAATTCTTCCCTTGTAACACAAATCTTTGAGATCCCAATTGTAATTAGGAAGATAAGTTGGATTTTTTTCTTGCCTTTTAATAACATCTTGAATTTCAGGATCATTGAACCATTCACTCCTAATAAGTTCTAATATTTTGCAAGTAGAAATAGAAATAACCACTAGTTCTAACTTAGTTTGGAAGGCAAGAAAGTTCATCTACAATCAAATTCTTACTCCCCTTCTTATAAATATTCTCATAGTCAAAACCCAATAGTTTAGTAATCCATTTTTGCTACTCTAAAGAAAAAACCCTTTGTTGAAGAAAATATTTTAGTCTTTTGTTATCAGTGTGTAGTAGAAATCATCAACTAATTATGCCCTTCACTTAGTGATTGTATGAACAATGACTAATATCTTCTTGTCATAAATAGATAAACTCAAATGAGATGGGGAAAGTATCTTATTAGTATAAGCAATTAGATGACCTTCTTGTATTAGTACAACTCCAATACCCACTCCAAAAGCATCAGATTCAATCACAAATAACTTATTAAAATCTAGAAAAGCGAGAACTAGCATAGTAATCATTGCATACTTAAGAGAAATAAAAGCTTTAATAGTTTTTTCTGTCCACTTAAATATATCTTTTTTCAAAAGTGATGTCAAAGAAGTATTGATTTTGCCATAGTTCTTCATAAACTTTTGATAATAACTAGTGAGTCCCAAGAATCCCTTCAGAGTCTTAATTGATTTTAAAATTGATAAATCTTTTATTGTTTGAATTTTGGAATGATCAAATGATCAAGATATTCTACCTCAGATTGAGTGAAGCTACACTTTGATTTTTTAACAAAAAGATAATGCTCATAAAGAAGGGTAAAGATAACATGTAAATATAATAAATGACTTTCTCATGATGGGCTATATATTAGAATATCATCAAATGAAATTAGATAAAACTTATGAAGATGAACTTGAAATACATTATTCATTAAACTTTAAAAAGTAGACGGTGCATTGGTTAACCCAAAAGGCATTATCAAAAAATTATAATGACCATCATGCATTCAAAAAGTAGTTTTTTGAATGTCATCTTCATGTAAATCGTAAATCTAGTTTATTGAAAACTTGTGCACCTCCCAATTCATCAAGTAGCTCATCTACCACTGGAATATGATACTTGTCTTTCACTATAATATTATTTAGTACTCGATAATCGACACACATCCACTAAGAATTATCCTTCCTCCTTACTAATAATACTAGAGAGAAGTATAGACTAACACTAGACCTTTTGACTCCTGCTTTAAGCATCTCCTTAACAATTTTCTCTATCTCTATCTTTTGAAAGTGTGAATATCAATAGGGTCGAATATTAGTTGGTGCACTCCCAAGCAGTAACAGAATCTGATGATCATGTGATTGAAGAGGTGTGAATCCTAGTGGTTTTGTAAATACATCCATAAATTCTTGTACTACAGCTTCTTCTTAAATGCTTCGTAATTATACCAAAAATCTATGGTGTGCCTTTCGAAAAACCTTCTCTATTCTATAGCTAGTAATAGTTATGACCTTACTGTCATGCTTTCCTTTTAGTATCACTTACTTTTGTTAGGAATGAGTCGGCACTAAGAGGGGGGGTGAATTAGTGCAGTGGTAAAAATGTCAACTTTGTAAAATCTTTCGTTCAATAAAACCGATTTTGGAAAGATAGCTTGAAAGCATATGGAAGAGCGTAGTGGATGTAAAGCAAGGAGGTTTGTAATACGGTAAATTGCATGAAAGAAATGCAAACCAGATTTTTATAGTGGTTCGGTCGTCGTGACCTACATTCACTCCGTCGATTCCTCTTCCGTCGAGGCCACCAGCATCCACTATCAGTCTTCCTTTAATAGGCGAAGACCAACCACCTTTTACACCCCTATTCTCCTTTTCACAGGTTTAGGAGTCAACCTTTACAAGCATACACACTCCTCTCTAAACAGAATTCTAAGTTTAAGCTAGAGGAGGGATTTCTCAAGTGGTTTCTATAGCATTTTCTAACTTTAAAACTCTTTGTGTTTGTGTGAGTTAACCAGGGATGAGAGGGGTATTTATAGGCCTCAAGTTGATTCAAATTTAGAGCCTAAACACATCTCATTTCGGGTTTCCTGGGTACGGGCGGTACTACTGCCTGTGCTGGGTGGTACCACCGCTAGTGTCAATCTGACACTAACACTGCACTAGGTGGTACTATCGCCTTACGGAGCTCGGAGACCGAGCTATAGCGGTACCATTGCTTGACAGGGGCGATACCACCACTAGCAACATTAACTGCCGGTAGTACCATAGCCCAGAATTCCTAGGGTGTTGTTTCCCAAACGGTGCCACCACCGACTAGGCTTTCAACATCCTAGTTGGGCCTTAAATCCGACCTAAACCAGCCTAACTTCGGGCCCAGTTGGCCCCTAACAGAGTTGATGGGATTATCTCCCAATCCCAACTCCAATTATATGCTAATTATGATTCCTAAAACATATTCTATGCAAATCAAATCCGGTTAGTCTTGGTAACTTCCAGCGAGCTTCCGGCGAACTTCCGACGATCTCTCGGCAATGTTCCAACGGACTCCCGACAAGCTCCTGGACTTCACAATGATCTTCTTGGCGAGTTCCGATGAGCTTCTTTGGCAAGCTCCTGGACTTCTCGGTAGAACTTTCATCGAACGTCTGGACTTCTAATGAACTCTCGAACTCCCAACGAAATTGCGTTCTTGACTTCGGGACTTCATTTTGCTTTATGCCTTACTATCGTAGTTAATCCTGCACACATAAAAACATACTTTGATCTAGATAATTATTACTAAGTATGAATCATGTTGTCTGGCATGCCATTGGTCCATTGACGCTTCGTCCGATTCTTCGGCACATCATCCTCTTTTGCGGCCTATTGCCCAATCGGCCAGTTGAACTAACAACTCCAATATCCTTGGTGCAATATCTGCTTTCTTGGCTCGATGCCCAAAACCATAGCCCAAAGCCTTCTGTCGATACGTCATCCGATCCTCCGGCTAGACATCCAATCTTCTGACATGTTCCACTAGCCCAACATGATTCTTCCTGCTTTAATTGTCTCATCCTGAT
>LVTN01002799.1:8556-23908 GCA_001649415.1 Musa itinerans
TTGGCCCCTAACCAGGATATAGGATTATCTCTTAATCCTAATCCTAATTACAAGAGAACTACATAACTAAAAACATCATAAGCAAGTTTTCAATCGCGGACGTCGAGTCTTGTTCCGGCGAGCTTTCCGACGAACTTCCTCTGACGGACTCCCTGCAAGCTCCCGATGACTTTAACGAGTAGCCCAGCCTTCTCGGTGATCTCCGTGAACCTCTGACGATTTCTTCGGCGAACTTTCGACAGGTTCCCGATTTCTTCTCGGTTGGTTCCGGCAGCATCTCCGAAGATTCTTCGGACTTTTAAACGTCCATCGAACTTGACTCCGGTATTCTTGCTTTGTGTTTTCTATTAATCATAGTTAATCCTGCACACTTAACTCAATAATATGGATTAGATCAATTAACCAATCAATTGATTTTATCATCAAAATCCGAGATTCAACACCATACACTTTCAAGTTAATATCTTTACGAAATGGTTTTTATCAAAATCGGGTTTAATCGAAATGAAGACTTTTGAAACTAGTAATTTTTCCGCTGCACTAATTCACTCCCCCTCTTAGTGCTGCTCTTGATCCTAACACCAATCTCCTACTAAAAATTCTCTTTCGCCTTTGTGTTGATCATATTGCTGTTTCATCCTTGCTTGAGCTATAGTGAGATTATCTTTTAGCAACTTCGGCATTTTGTCTCTGTCCAATAGTTCTTTGTCTACTTGTTCTACTTTAGAAGTGCCCAACACATATTTTGGGATCACAGAGGGAGGTCGGTCATACATAGCCTCATAGGGAGTATATTTTGTAGATGAATGATAAGTTGTATTATACCAACACTCAACCTAGGGAAGTCACTTTGTCCACTCTTTTGGCCGGTCACTGGTGAAGCATCTGAGGTATGTCTCCAAGCACCTGTTCACCACTTTAGTATGGCCGTCGGTTTATGAGTGATACGTCGTACTTATTTTCAATTTAGTGCCCTGTATCTGGAATAACTCTATCCAAAATATACTTGTGAAGACCCTATCACGATCACTTACAATAGATCTTGACATCCCATGCAATTTTATAATATTCTCCATAAAGATTCGAGTAATACTAGAAGCAGTGTAGGGATTACGAATAGTGCAAAAGTAGAATACTTTATAAGGCAATCCACCATGACAAAAATTATACCTTTTCCTTGTGATGAGGGAAGCCTTTCGATGAAGTCCATTGATATATCAGTCCATATTGAGTCCGGAATGGGTAATGGTTGCAGCTTTCCGGGACTTGCCACTGTCTCGCCTTTATGTCACTGACATACATCGCATTGTGTCACAAATTTAGCAATAATATTTTTCATCCCTACCCAATAAAAATTTTGCTTAATTCTCTTATAGGTTCTAAGGAACCTGGAGTGCCCGGCCATAGGTGTGGAATGCATCTCTTAAAGGATGATCTTTATGTAAGTAGAATTTGGCATAAGCACAATGCATCTCTTGTAGCGTAATTCTTTTGAGTCCCAACTATAATGAGCCACGGAGCTTAGTGTTTCCTCCAATTTTTTTTATGATCTTACTGGTCTCTGGATCTTCTTGCCATTCCCTCTTAATATCCTCAAGGAAGTCGCTAGTCCGAACTGAAATGACCAAAAATTTAGCTTGCTCGGGTAGCTGCGAAAGCACATCTGTAACAACATTCTCTTTCCCATTTTTGTAAGTTATTTCATAATCATATCCAAGAAGTTTTGTTACCCTTTTTTGCTGCTCAGGAGAAGATATCTTCTGCTATTAAGAAATATTTTAGGCTTCTATAGTCGGTCTTGATTTGAAAGCGTCGCCCGATCAAGTATGGTCTCTATTTGGCCACCGTATTGTTAGGACTCTAACTGGGAGAGTCCTAATTGAGTTTTATTGAAAGGGGCATTCATGTAAAACCTACCTAGCCGACCCCTATTAAAGAGGCAAAGAAGCCGGCTAGGGTTAGGGTTAATTGGGAAGTTGCTTCTTAGAGTAGGAGTCTTATTAGGAGTTGGTTAAAAGTAGGAGTCTTGAGTAGGACTCCTATTAGGAGTTGGGGTTTAGAAGCCCTATAAATAGTCATGTATTCATCATCTTTTGTTAAGCAATAGATGAATCTTTTTTAGTAGTCTTGAGCAGTAACTTATAGGAAGGAACCCCTATAGAGTTCCAAGGAGGCCGATCCCCTAAAGAGATCAACCCTAAGTTTAGAATCCATAAGGGTTGTAACACTTAGTATCAGAGCAGCATTCTTGGTGTCTTGCTGCCCTTCCACAGCCATCCATTAGCCCTCCATAGCCGCCCAAAGCAATTCCCATGGTTGCTTAAAATATCATCACCGAATTCCATCGTCATCTCCACCACCGCTGATCATCTTTTGATCTTCTCATGAATTGCAACAGGTTCTGGTTTCCTACCTTAATACTGCTGTAATTTAGTTATTCTTATTCAAATATCTAGCCATCCATCAGCCCTCCACAGCCACCCAAAGCAATTCCCACAATCGCTTAAAAGATCATCGCTAAATTTCACCGTCATCTCCACCACCGCGGCTCATCCTTTGATCTCCCCATGAATTACAATAGGTTATGGTTTCCTACCTTAATACTATTGCAATTTAGTTATCCTTATTCAAAAATCCAAAAAAAAAAAAATTTGTTCCTATATTGCTACATAAACTTTTCGTCTTAAAGTTTTCATCTCTATGACGAAAGATGCACTGTATAATTTCAACCGCATAGCACAGTCTGTTTGATCTTGCTACTGCATTTTTTCTATCCAAATCTCTACAAAATTTTTATGACAGCTTTGACACTTCTAACAGCAGATTTTCCTTTGGTTTCGTAAAAAATTCTCAATATAAACTACTGACCTTTTACATCCAAGCCGCTACACTTTAGACATAAAAATCTGCTGCAGTACCTTTCCGTGATCCTTAATTTTCCGAACCTTCCACTACCTCATGCCATTAACCCATCACCTGAAAAAAGATAGGGACATCTTTGATCTACAAGCATATGCTATAGCTTCTTAAGATCCAGTTGATGCCAAATTTGAAGCATAGGATTCTCGGATTGAATCGCGGCTTGAATCGTGCTTGGAGGACAAATTGCATGCTTTGTTTGCAGAATTCAAAATTGGACAACCGCCGAGTCCAACCAAATCTCAATGAGGTGAGAGTTCAGAGAGACCTTCAGAGAAGGAGGGACAGCCCTCAGATATGCTTTAGCCATGCATGAGGGTGGACT
The DNA here is from genome assembly GCA_001649415.1 of Musa itinerans. NCBI lineage: Eukaryota > Viridiplantae > Streptophyta > Magnoliopsida > Zingiberales > Musaceae > Musa > Musa itinerans. Next base: position 11,801 of record LVTN01002799.1, read on the forward strand.
TCCCGCGATGGGAAGGAGACCCGTCGGGGTGGATTTCACGTGCCGAACGCTACTTTCGCTACTACCGAACATCGGATGATGCTATGGTAGAAATTGCTATCATCCACCTTGAAGGAGATGTTATTCAATCATACAATTGGCTGGAAGACAATCATGGGGCTGATGTGGAATCAATTTAAGAATGCACTACTGAATCATTTTAGACCTATGGAGTATGAAAATATCGATGGCTAACTCGCAAAGATTCGACAAACCTCTACGATTCAAGAGTACCAAACCAGGTTTGAGAAGTTATCCTACCTTGCTCATGATTAGACTGACCATCAATTGTTTGGAACATTCATCGAAGGACTCAAGCTAGAGATAAAAGGGGAGGTTAAGGCGCGATAGCCCCGTACCATGACAGCTATGATTTCTTTCGCCCGAACACAAGAAGAATGGCTCAACCAAGAAGCTCGGAGGATGAGAAACTCTCCTAGGCCCATGGCATATAAACCTTCTTCTACTCCCAGTTGTCCTTCACTACCAACAAAATTGACAAGAGAAGGACTACATGACCGATCAGCAAAAGGTCTTTGTTGGCATTACGACGAGCCATGGAACCGCGATCATCGCTGCAAAAGGGGCCACCTCCTACTGATTGAAACTCTTGAAGACATGGAGGAGGAGATCCAGGAGCATAAGGAAGAGGTCGTAGATAAAGAACAGTAGCCGGTTGATATTAAGATGCATGCCCTTGCCGGTTATGCGAACCTGCAAACGATGAAAGTGGGAGGACTTCCGAAGCAACAACTTATCACCATTCTTATTGATATCGGGAGTACTAATAATTTTATGAATAGCAAGGTTGCTATTTGGATAGCCTTACCTATCAAGAATTACAGTAGGTTTGATGTTAAGGTCGCCGACGGACGAATTTTGAAGTGTGATCATAGGTGCCTACGGGTGAAACTATTGCTGCAGGACCAAGAGATAATTGCATATTTTTTCCTCCTCTCTCTTGATAATTATGAGGCTATGCTCAGCATCGAATGGCTGATGATATTAGGTGATATTTCCTGAAATTTTATGAAACTAATTATGAAATTTTATAGTAAGGTGAAATAGGTGATACTGCACGGGATAATTTGCACACAATGAATGGAGAAGGTTTTGCACAAAGCATCCAACGGCTTTTTAGTACAACTTGAGCAGAAACTAAGGGAAAGCCAATAGAATTTGAAGATCCAAACTTACTTCCTTTGCTTGCTGAATTTTCAGATATATTTGACAACCCGCGCAACTTACCTCCTACCCGTTGGCATGATCATTGTATACTGATTCTTCTGGGTAAACCTCCAGTAAATACTCGACCATATTAGTATCCACATCTCCAGATAGATGAAATAGAAAGGATTGTAAAAGAGATGCTTGAAATAGGAGTTATTCGGCCAAGTTGCAGCCCCTACTCTTCATCGGTGCTCCTCGTACGAAAGAAGGACGGAACATGGCGAATGTGCATTGATTACCGAGCTCTCAACGACATAATAGTCAATGACCAATACCCTATTCCAGTAGTAGATAAATTTCATGATGAATTAAAGGGAGTACAAGTCTTTATAAAGCTAAACCTTCGATCCAAGGATCATCAAATACGAGTGTTCTAAGAAGATATATCGAAAACCATATTTCGAACACACAACGACTACTACGAATATTTGGTAATGCCCTTTGGTCTCACCAATGCTCCCTCCACCTTCCAGAGCCTTATTAATGATATTTTCTGAAATTATCGTTGGTTTTCTTCAATGATATCCTTATTTACAGCCCTTCTATTGAAAGTCATTTTCAGCACTTACGACTTGTTTTGACGATTTTACAAGAACATGTTCTTTTTGTCAAAAAATCGAAGTATATTTTTCTTCAACAAAAGGTGGAATATCTTGGGCATATCATATCAGAGAAAGGTATGTCGGTGGACCCCTCCAACATTGAAGCAATGCAGAACTGGTCAACCCCGAGGAACATAAAATCGCTACGTGGCTTTCTCGGTTTAACGGGCTACTACCACAAGTTCGTAGAAAACTATAGAAAGATCAATACACCCCTTACTTCCTTGCTGAAAAAAGATACTTTCTAATGGTTGGACAAAGCCACCACCGCTTTCGACGAACTTAAAGTTGCAATGACGACAACGCCCATACTAGTGCTACCCGACTTCGGCAAGACTTTTGTTATTGAAGCCGATGCCTCCAGATTCAGAATTGGTGCTATACTACTGCAAGATGGCCACCCCCTCGCTTATATTAGTAAGAAATTATCTCCTTCCCATCTTAGGATGACTATTTACGACAAGGAGATGCTCGTACTTGATTGGGTGACGCTTTCAAATTAAGACCGACCATAAAAGCCTAAAATATTTCTTGGAGTAGAAGATATCTTCCCCCAAGTAGAAAAAATGGGTAACAAAGCTTTTTGGATATGATTATGAAATAACTTACAAAAAGGGGAAAGAGAATGTTGTTGCAGATGCTCTTTCGCGGCTACCCGAGCAAGCTGAATTTTTGGCAGTTTCACTTTCGACCAGTGACTTCCTTGAAGATATTAAAAGGGAATGATAAGATGATCTGAAGACCAATAAGATTATAAAAAAATTAGAGGAAACACCAAGCTCTGTGGCTCATTACAATTGGGACTCACAAGAATTGCGCTATAAGGGATGCATTGTGTTTGTGCCAAATTCTACTTGCATAAAGATCATCTTTTAAGAGATGCATTCCACACCTGTGGCTAGGCACTCCGGGTTCCTTAGAACCTATATAAGAATTAAGCAAAAATTTTATTGGGTAGGAATAAAAAATATTATTGCTAAATTTGTGGCATAATGTGATGTATGTCAACGACATAAAGGCGATACAGTGGCAAGTCTCGAAAAGCTGCAACCTTTACCTATCTCGGACTCAATATGTATTGATATATCAATGGACTTCATCAAAGGGCTTTCCTCATCATAAGGAAAAGGTACAATTTTTGTCATGGTGGATCGCTTTACAAAGTATACTCACTTTTACGCTGTTCGTAATCCCTACACTGCTTCTAGTATTGCTTAAATCTTTATGGAGAATATTATAAAATTGCATGGGATGCTGAGATCTATTGTAAGTGATTGTGATAGGGTCTTCACGAGTAGATTTTGGATAGAGTTATTTTAGATGCAGGGCACTAAATTGAAAATGAGTACGGCGTATCACCCACAAACCGTGGCCAAATTGAAGTGGTGAACAAGTGCTTAGAGACATACCTCAGATGCTTCACTAGTAACCGACCAAAAGAGTGGTCAAAGTGGCTTCCCTGGGCCGAGTGGTGGTATAATGCAAGTTATCATTCATCCACAAAATGTACTCCCTATGAGGCTATGTATGGCCGACCTCCCCCTGTGATCCCAAAATATGTGTTGGGCACCTCTAAAGTAGAACAAGTAGACAAAGAACTAAAAGACATAGATAAAATGCTGAAGTTGCTAAAAGATAATCTCACTGCAGCTCAAGCAAGGATGAAATAATAATCTGATCAACACAAAGGCAAAAGAGAATTTTTAGTAGGAGATTGGTCTTCCTACGGCTCCAGCCATACAAGCAAACCTCAATCCAGACCAGAGCATCTATGAAGCTTTCACCTCGGTTATATAGACCCTACCAAATTTTGGAGCGCATTGAAGCGGTAGCATATAGATTGATTGGACTTACCCGCCAACTCCCGAATCCATCCAATCTTTTATGTGTCATGTTTAAAGCTCAAGCTAGGACAAAACGAGACAACCCAAAGCCATATACCAAATATGACTACTCAAGGAGAATTCAAGATCCAACTGAGTGTTATTATTGATCGATGGATCATGACTCGACGACGACGACCCACTACTGAAGTGTTAATACAGTGGGCAAAGCTACTAATAGAAGATTCCACTTGGGAGAACTATGACGACTTGAAGATCAAATTTTTAGAATTCATGGATCGTCAGCCTCGAGGACAAGGCTGATTTGAAGAGGGTGGGTTTGTTAGGACTCTAGCTAGGTGAGTCCTAATTGAGTTTCATTTAAAGAGGCATTCATGTAAAACCTACATAGCTGACCCCTATTAAAGAGGTAAAGAGGCCGGTTAGGGTTAGGGTTAATTGGGAGGTTGCTTTTTAGAGTAGGAGACTTATTAGAAGTTGGTTAGAAGGAGTCTTGAGTAGGAGTCCTATTAGGAGTTGGGGTTTAGAAGCCATATAAATAGTCATGTATTCATCCTCTTTTGTTAAGCAATAGATGAATCTTTTTTAGCAACCTTGAGTAGCAACTTGGAGGAAGGAACCCCTATAAAGTTCCAAGGAGGCGGATCCCCTAAAGAGATTAACCCCAAGCTTATAATCCGCCAACAGGATGGCAGCGGTAATGTAGCAGGGAGAAGAGAAGGGTTTAGGGTATTTTGGGCAAAAAGATAATTTTACCATGTGAATTTATGAAATTCCAATTCTATCATTTTATCTAAATTACCAAAATACCATTCATAATACAAAAAATTCCTTACATGTCTCCCTGTCTCCCAATTTCAGAAAATATTAATTAATTAATAAATTTAATTAATTAATTATTATTATTATTATTATTATTATATAGTAGTTTTACATGATCATGATGTATATATGTGATGTATGATATGTGAACGGATGATCATGGACCGTGTGATGTGTGTGTACTTGTGATTATTATTATTATTGGGGCCTGCGAGCCTCTATTTTATTTCTTGTTTATTGTTGGGCTTGCATACCTATGATTAAGTTCTAATCACATAAGAAGACGCAATAGGAGCATGGAAGCTATAGTGGGACCCACGAGACCGAGAGGAACGATCGCGATGCATGGAGATGGTCGAGATGTCGATGGAACTGATGAGAACGAGATGAACAATCACAGGGCATAGAGATGCACCGCTGCACACATAGATCTTGATGTGAGTGATTAGGCCCACTGGTTCCGACCTGATCACATTAGGTTGTGCTCCATGATCATCTAGGGTGATTGCTCATGTGATGTGTGATTGCTTATACACATACCAGATATGTATATATATTTGCATGCGATGTAGATATATATTAAATATATATGTGTGTGACATGTTATATTAGGAGACCAAATCAAAATTCGCTCTCTTGATAATATTAAGTTGGTAAAAGTGAGGCAATTAGATTGACCCTCGTGGCCTTCCATCGTTATAGGTAGCGACCGATTCTCGATCTCGATTGAGTTAGTCGAGTCCCTCGAGGCTCACCAATATCGCGATTCGCTATCTTGCCTACGACATAGAGATGTCACCGGTGACCTGAGGAGATGGTATGCTTGGTCGAGTCCTTTGAGAGTATATCATCAAATCTGACTCATCTTGTAACGATGGTGTTGACTTAACTAAACATCATGGTTGGTCGAGTCCCTTGAGACCATGGTGGTTCGGAGGCCGAATAGGACGGGAATCACAAGGAGTTGTGATCGGCAAGAGTTGCCTACCTTTTGGGCTTAGTGTGATTGGTGTTAGGATCAGGGTCGACACTAAGAGGGGGGGTGGATTAGTGTAGCGGAAAGATAACGACGGTTTAAAATCTTTCGTATGATAAAAATGTTTCTGACGTAAAACCGTTTTCGGAAACTTAACTTGAAAGTGAGTTCGTAAAGGAGTGCAGCAAAAGTAATGAGGAAGTAAAGCAGATATGGAGGTTTGTAGTAAGGTGAATAGCAGAAAGTAAATGCAAACCGATATTTAGAGTGGTTCGGTCAATCTTGACCTACATCCACTTTTGGCTTCCTCCTCCGACGAGGTCACCGACGTCCCCTAGAGGCCTTCCTTCAATAGGCGAAGGCCAATCACCTTTTACACCCCTCTTCTCGTTTTACCGGGTTTAGGAGATAACCCTTACAAGCACTCACACTCATCTCTTACAGATTTCTAACACTTAGAGTAGAGGAGGGAAATCTAAAGAGATTGCAGCAGCGTTTCTTTACTTTTAAATTCTCTGTGCTTGTCTGCTTTAACTTGGGATGAGAGGGGTATTTATAGGCTTCAAGTTGATTCAAACTTGGAGCCTAAAACTTTCTCATCTTGGGTTCCCCAGGCACGGGCGATACCACCGCCTAGGTCTAGCGGTACCTCCGCCTGGGGGCCAGTGCTAGGTGGTACCACCGCCCAGACTAGTGGTACCACTGCCTGGCACCCTGCTAGGGGCGGTACAATTGGCTAGACTGGCGGTACCATCACTTGACATAGTCTCGAAGATTGTGCCATGACAGTGAGACTTCTTGGGGCACTATTTGGGCCTAATACAGTCCTTACATGGGCCTAGCTGGCCCCTGCATAGGGTAGGCAAAATCCAAGCCCAATTACATGCTAACTACAAAATCCTAAGACATTTACTAAGCTAAACAAGTCCCTATGTCTATTCTTCCGACGAGCTTCCGGCGATCTTCCGACGAACGACCGACGATCTCTCGGTAATTTTCCGGCGGACTCACGGCAAGCTCCTAGACTTCACGACGATCTTCTTGGGGAGTTCCGATGAGCTTCTCTAGCAAGCTCCAAGACTTCTCGGCTAGTTCCGCCAGAACTTTCGATGAACGTCCGGACTTCCGACGAACTCTCGAACTCCCAATGTGATCTCAATCTTGACTCTAGGACTTTATTTTGCTTCATGTCTTGCTATCGTAGTTAATCCTGTACATGTAAAACACACTTCGATCTAGACAATTAATACTAAGCAATAATCATATTGTCCGGCATGTCATTGGTCCCTCAACGCTTCGTTCGATTCTTCGGCACATCGTCCTCTCTTGCGGCCTATTGCCTAATCGGCCAGTTGACTCCGCAACTCCGATATCCTTGGCATAATATCCGCTCTTCTTGGCCCAATGCTCGAATCGAAGGCCCAAAGTCTTCTGTCGATACGTTGACCGTTCCTCCGGCCCGACGTCCAATCTTCTGACATATTCCTCCGGCCCAACATGATTCTTCATGCTTTAATTGTCTCATCCTGATCGAAGCATCCTACATCACTCAAAACACATATTAAAATATAAATACTTATCAATTAGTTTCATCATCAAAATATGAGATTCAACAATTGGTCGAGTCCCTCGAGGTTATACTTAGATGTTGATTGGATCTCGATCAATACTAAAAGTTTGTTAGAGACTCGCTAGAAAAATAGTAAGAGTAGATTAAGATAAAAGTCTATATCTTATTTATTTATTTATTTATAATTTTTGCATGTTATTTATTTTTGCTGCATCTTTATTTTCAGAAAATATCGCTTTTAAATCCCTTACGTGGCATACTTGATATCAACCGCCTCACTGGTCTGAATTATACAGATTAGCTCTGCAATTTGAGAATTGTTCTCATGGTTGAGAAAATTACGTACGTCCTTAATACAATGATGCCTTCACTTGAAGAAGGGGCAAGCGAGGATGAAATCGCTCGCTACATGAAGTACATAGATGACTCTAATCTTGCTTAGTGTTATATGTTGAGCTCCATGACTCCCGAGTTATAAAGATAGCATGAAAATATGGATGCCAGATCCATTCTCCTACATGTTTGTAAACTGTTTGAGGAATAGGGAAGGACTCAAAGATATGAAATATCCAAGAGCTTCTTCCATGCTAGGATGACTGAGGGGATACTGGTTTAGAACTATGTCCTAAAGATGATTGAGTGGATAGAGAAACACACATGTCTTGGAATGGTCCTAGAGGATAACCTATGTGTGGATCCTGTGCTTCAGTCTCTACCAGATTCCTTTTCATAATTCATAATGAATTTTAATATGAACAAGCTTGAGATGACTCTCCCTAAGCTCCTCAATATATTGAGGGAAGCAAAGAGTACTATCAAGAAAGAGAAGCCAGTTCTCTATATTGGCGAGACCAGAAAGAAAAGAAAAGTAGAAAAGTCCCATAAGAAGAGCAAGGGCAGACCGGGTAAAGCAAAGATTGCTAAGAAAACCCAATAAAGGACAAAAGCTAGTGCTTCCATAGCAAGAAAGATGAGCACTGAAAGAGGAATTATAAAGAGTATCTTGCAGAGAGGGTGAAACAGAAGTTTGAAGAAGCTTTAGGTACATTCATGATCAGTCTCCATTTGTCAAACTCTTATGATAATATATGGGTATTGGATACCGGTAGTGCTTATCATATTTGCAATTTATTGTAGGTTCTGGCAAGACCTAGGAGATTGGGGAGAGGTGAGATGAACCTCAAGATGAGAAATGGAGCAAAAGTTACTACAGTAGCTATTGGCGAGGTCACCCTACATTTGTCTGGTGGGGCTATTATTGCATTGGTTGCATGCTATTTTGTTCCTTCTATTATCAAAAATATTATTTTCATTTCATGTTTGACAGTTAGTGGATATAAATTAGTTTTTAAGGACAATGATTGTTCAATACTCTTAGATGATGAGATCATCACGAGAGGAACATTGCATAATGATTTGTTTATGCTAGACACTACTCCACATATCATGAATGTAAGTTTGTCCAAGAGGAAACGAGATGAGGTGAACAGTGCATACCATGGCATTGTAGGCTAGGTCATATCTCTGAGGGAAGTATACAAAAGTTACTAAAGGATGGATATCTAGATCTATTCGACTATGAGTCATATACAACTAACGAGCCTTGCCTTCATAGAAAATTGACTGATTCTCTTTTTAGTGGAACTAGAGAGAGAGCCACTAAACTGTTGGAACTCATACATAATGATGTATGTGGACCTATATCAAATCATGCCATAGGTGGTTACTCCTACTTTATTACTTTTCCTGAGATATGGAGGTAGTAGCCTCAAGGTTGAATGCTACACAGATTGAAGGTTCTAGTCCGATGTCGATGATAGCAAGTCAAATTCAGGGTATGTGTACACCCTGAATGAAGGAGCAGTATGCTGAAAGAGTTCCAAGCAAGATACTATTACTGACTCGACCATAGAGGCAGAGTATATTGCTACAGTAGAGGCAACAAAGGATGGAGTTTGGACAAAGAAGTTCATCACAGATCTGGGAGTCGTGCCAGGTAGCGAGGAGCTGATTCTCTTATATTACGATAATTATGGGGTAATTACTCAAATGAGCGAACCTGGGTCTCATCATAAGTGTTTTGAGGAGGTTCCAGCTTATTAGAGAGATCATGGCCCGAGAGGTAGAAGTGAAAAGAGTTTCATCCGAAGATAACATTGTAGATTCACTGATAAAGCCGTTGTCTCAGATGATCATTGAGCATCATAGGAATTTGATAGGGATAATACACATAGGTGATTGGATTTAGGTCAAGTGGGAGATTGCTAGTTATAGGTGCCCTGCAAGCCAATCACGTGAGTGATGGCACGTGTGACTTAACCCGTAGTCTTTTTGTTTATTATTATTATTTGGTATTTTATCATTTATATTACTTGTTACGTATATGTATGAATATATTGTGATGTCCATGGATCTATGCAATGAGAATTAGATCATGATGAGATCACGAAAATAAGATTGATTCGCCTTTAAGGACAGATTCTAAATAATCCTGGTCATAGGTTACTCGAGAAATACATCGAGATAATCGGACAGACTAGTGTACCATATACCCATCCATTGAATGGATGTAGCTGGTCTCATAGCTGCTCATGTGGGGACACTAGGGATACAATGTAGGTGCTCATTAAAGAATGAGTTCATTAATTAATCTACTCATGGAATATTGGATGGTTAATAATAACTTGTTGTCAGATAGAGATTCCGTTGTCCTAGTGGTGTACCTGGTCTTTAGACTTGAGACACAAAGGATATCTTGTATGAGTACTTCACTCTTTGATACCGGACTTAGAGGTTTGGAGGTTCCAAATCTAGCACAATCGGTCATCAAGAGTAGCAGTCGACCTTACGAGGGCTATTGAGTGTCGATAGAGGATCATCCGCTCTTGGTGTTTTAAGAGGAATATCCCATGTATTCTTACTCAGATAAATCCTTGGCCAGAGTCATTCGGATTAAGAGAGAAAGAGTTCTCTAGGAGAATCCGATTAGAGCGAGACTCAAGTAGAAACCGAATGGATCTGATAGCATTATGCTCGGTATATAGTCTTTGGGATATTAGATGGACGAGGGACTATAGATACATGGTAACTGAGGATGGACATGTCCAATGGATTGGATTCCCCTGTATCGTTTGGGGACTGTGGCGTAGTGACCTAATACATCCATAATTGATGAGTCGAGTTAATTATTATAGAGATAATAATTCACTGAGCCAGAAGACATTTTGATAGGTATGAATCACAGTCAGCTCAATATTGGGCCTAGCGTTAGGAATGAGTCGACACTAAGAGGGGGGGTGAATTTGTGTAGTGGTAAAAATTACGTTGGTTTGAAAAACCTTAGTTCGATAAAATCTGATTTCGACGAAAACCGTTTCAAAAAGATCTTTAAATTGAAAGCATACGGAAGTGTAGTTGATATAAAGCAAAGAAGGTAGTTTGCAGTTAAGATATATAGCAAAACAGAAATGTAAACCGATTTATAATGGTTTGGTGGTCGTGACCTATATCCACTCCTCCGATTCCTCATCCGTCGAGGCCACCAGCATCCACTAACGATCTTCATTTAATAGGCGAAGATCAACCTCCTTCTTACACCCCTCTTCTCCTTTTCACAGGTTTAGGAGACAACCTTTTACAACTCTCTTTTACAAGGTATCCCTCTCACACCTCCCTTAGAACTCTCTCTAAGCTTTGGGAGGAGGGAACTAAACTTTCTAAGATTTACAACTTTAGAATCATAAAGTTTTGCTCAATATTTCTTACTAATCCATGCAGGAATAGCTGAGGTTTTTATAGGCCTCAAATGGATTCAAATTTGGAGCCCAAAATTCAAACCCCCGAAATTTTAGGGTATGGGCGGTACCACCGCTTGCAGGCTGACACTGGCGGTACCACCGCCTAGACAGTCTTGGAGATTGAGTCTGGGCAGTACCACCACCCAGACTGATGGTACCACCGCCTGACATAGTCTCGGAGACTGTGCCACGATGGTTTCACTTGTTTGGTCACTGTTTGGGCCTTTCTCTTGGCCCAACACAGCCCAAACTTGGCCCAACTGCTCTTTAATTGGGTTGACCCAATTATAATCCCAATTATGTGTTAAATATAAATTTTAAGATATTTACTAAGCTAAACAAAGTCCGTAAGTCTAGGTTTCTTCCGACGAGCTTTCGGCGATCTTCCGACGAACTTCTGACAATCTCTCGGCAATGTTCCGACGGACTCCCAACAAGCTCTTGGATATCATGACAATCTTCTTTGTAAGTTCTGATGAGCTTCTTTGGCAAGCTCTTGGACTTCCCGGTTAGTTCCGGTAGAACATCCGACGAACGTCCGGACTTCCAACGAACTCTCAAACTCTCAACAAAATCACGTTCTTGACTCTGAGACTTCATTTTGCTTTCTGTCTTGCTATCGTAGTTAATCCTGCACACATAAAAACACACTTCAATCTAGACAATTATTACTAAGCATGAATCATGTTGTCCGGCATGTCATTGGTCCATCGACGCTTCATCCGATTCTTCGGTGCATTGTCTTTTCTTACGGCCTATTGCCCAATTGGCCAGTTGACCTCCGCAACTCCGATATCCTTAGCGCAATATCCGCTCTTCTTGGCCCGATGCTCGAATTCATGGCCTGAAGCCTTCTACCGATACGTAGACCGATCCTCCGGCCCGACGTCCAATCTTGTAACATGTTTTCCTCCGGCACAACATGATTCTTCCTACTTCAATTGTCTCTCCTTGATCGAAGCTTCTTGTGTCACTCAAAACGCATATCAAATCATAAACAATATCAATTGGTTTCATCATCAAAATCTGAGATTCAACAATCTCCCCCTTTTTGATGATGACAACCAATTGATGACAGAGTTAACTTTAACTCCCAGAGTTTAAACAAACTCCCCCTATCAATATGCCATTAATAGAACCTTGAATTCAAGCTTAATTCAAGTCATTGCACCACATCATCATGCATAACATGATCATACTTCTCCCCCTTTGTCATCAACAAAAAGGA
>LVTN01002800.1:0-21207 GCA_001649415.1 Musa itinerans
TATCAACTATGACCTTCGAATCTATAACTTCTTTTTAGATTATCTGTTGACATAAAAGTCAGGGCTAATTATAATTAGGCATCTTTAGCATTCTGGTCCCTAAATTTAAAAAATTTATAATGAAATCTCCATAATTATGAAAATGAAACAATTAACCTCATTTATCCTAACGTCGTCGGTTTTACCGATGGAAGATACGGTATGTGACAACATGTGCAGGAATAGCACGAAAACAATGGGTAAAATGATAATTTCAACGTTTTAATTATGTTTTTTTTTCTTAGTGGTGGTGGCCATTGGCGACGCCATTAGGGCTACGAGTGATTGAGCGATGAAACGGCCAATCAGCATCCACATCGATGCTGATGCAAATGCAGAGCAACGAAAGGGGAAAGAAGGATGAGGGATTGGTCGGGGAAGAGGGGGAAGAAGGGGGAGGAGGAGGAAGAGGAGGGAGAGCGACGACGAGATATGAGAGGAGGAAGAGGAGGAGGAAGAGGAGGAAAAGAACGACACAGATGTCGACGCTCTGCATCTGCATAGGCATCGCTCGACATCTGCATCGACGTCAACATAAATGCAGAGAGTCGATATCTCCGTCGTCCTCTTCCTCCTCTCCCTCTCCTCCCCGCTCTCCCTTCTCTTCCACCTTCCCCAATCCCTCATCCTTCTTTTCCCTTTCGTTGCTTTGCATCTGCATCGACGCCAATGCAAAGGTCGAGCAATGCTCTATGTCGACATCGATACAAATGCCAAGTGGTCATTTCGTCACTCGACCACCCGTGGCTCCAGCGACGCCGTTATCCACCACCACAATTAAGAAGAAAGATAACATAACAGGGACGTTGAAATTATCTTTTTACATATCATTTTTGTGTTATTCTTGCACGTGTTATCACGCATTGCATTTTTCATTGGTAAAACCAACAACATTAGGATCAGTGAGTTTAATTGTTTTAATTTCATAACTATAACATTATGATCAATAAGTTTAATTATTTTACTTTCATAACTATTAAGATTCTAATATAAATTATGTAAGTTAAGGGACTGCTAAAAAAGTCTAACTTCATATAGCCCTAAAAGTCACGGCAAATGAAAGAAGATAATTAAACGAACCTGGGGGAAGAGATTGCTTCAACTTGTCTGCCTTCTCATAGTCGAACACACACAATGTGTAGAGGTACTTGGCGCAGCGAACTTTGAACTTGACCACGTCCTTGCTCCTCTTTATCTTCACCGACCTCGCATCTTTCCTTCTCGCAGTGAGAAGGAAATCCTTAATCTCGTGGATCTGTTTGGGCTGCAAACAATCAAAAAGCCATCTTTTACAGGCGTGCTGGCGCACTATTGGGACTGTCAACCGAACTTGCTCGATCGGAGAGTCATCCAGAATCGAACCTGAAAGAAGAGGAGAGGGAGGAAGAAATTGAAAAAGAATCTTTTGAATAAGGATGACAGTAAGAAGTCAAAACGAAAGATGTCAGGGCATATCACCTTCTTCATCGGCCATTTGGTAGGACTCCTATTAGAGAATAAGCTGTATGTTGAGCAGATATAAAGGATCAAAGCTTCTCTAAATATAGTGGAAAGGATTAATTGTCCGACCAGTGACGGAAACAGTTTTGATTCCGTTGCCAAATATACTTTTATTGGTTTTAAAGGTGTCGGTGTGGCTGTGATAGTTAAGGAATTAAATATGCAAAAAATCGTGAACTGGATGGTGGGAATATTCTTCTATACTAAGTGGATTGGCGTCGACACATTATAGCTTTCAAAATCCTTTTTCTTTTTTTGTCACCTGGTTATTGATGGCAACGTGAACACCGGCATGGCCGACGAGGAAGAAATGGAGAGGAGGAAACGAGGTGTGGGAAGCAAGGGATTCGGATTGGGGTGGGAGAAGATGTTGGTTCATGCAACCTAATATTTCATTCTCTCAGAAAGGTGTGAGGCGATGGGGAGAGCAGGGAGGTTCTTTTTTCTTTTTCTTCTAACAATTTTTTGTTTTGTTTTACACACACGGTTAATTAAAGCCTGTAGAGAAAAGGATACTTAAAGAGAATTCCTTGCTAATAATAGAATATTGATCCTCTTCCGAATTTGTATTATTGTGTGCCTCTTTCTATATATCAAAATATTTTAAAATCTCAAAGAATGATAATAATTCCATAAATCATCAAATTATATATATATATATATATATATATATATTAGACACCACTATAACTATTCCGAGGATAGCACATAATTTAATACAAATGCATGCACGATCATTGCTCGTACACCTTATCCTTTCTAAAAAAAAAACAATTGATCATAAATTTTCAAATCAAACTATTGGGTTAAGGTTTATTTTAACTCCTATATTTTTTTTTTATCATAGACCACTTAAGTTTTTATAGTTTACTCGTGTTTAAAATAACCCTTATATTTTAAAAAATATAACATATAAGCCCCTTAGATCAAATATGAGTTAACAGACATTAGAGTCTACTTTTATGACATGTAGATTCATAATAAATTATTAATATAATGACTCATATAATTTAAATTTAAAAAAGAATTAAGGTCCACTTTAGCCTCTATAATTTTTGTCATGGACCACTTAAACCTTTATGGTTTACTTGTGTCTAAAATAATCTTTATATTTTTAAAAACATAACATATAAGCCTCTCCCGTCAAGTTTGAATTAACAGATATTAGAGTCTGCTTATATAGCATACTGACTCATAATAAATCATTAATATAATGATATATATATATAATTTAAATTTAAAAAATGATTAAGATCCATCTTGTCGTGGAAGAGGAAACGACGGACGAATGTAGAGAGGCAGAGGTAGGAGAGGCCGGAGGCGAAAGTGAGGGAGAGCTGGACCACCACGTCATAGGCATGGTAGGTGAGGGCACATGAGAGGACGAAGTGGGAGACGATATGGATGAAGACTCCCAGTAGGAGGAAGAGGGAGTAGAAGACCACTGCATGCATAGCCTCGGATTGGTTGATGCACATCCACCTAAGGTAGGATCGAAAGCTCTTAAGCTCGTCGTCATCATCGGAGAGGCTGCGTGTGTACGATGCCTTGCTAGGCAGCAACAATTCGGTGCTCTTGTTGGTGGTCACTTCCACGATGACACCTCCTCCCGTCATTGATGGTAGTCTTAGTTTTTTTTTAACTTAAATTACATATGTCATTATATTAATGGTTTATTATGAGTCAGCATAATTTTAACGTTTGTTAATTCAGACTTGATAAAATGAGCTTATATGTTATATTTTTAAAAATATATTAGTAATTTTAGATACGAATAAATCATAATGGCTTAAGTGGTCAATGACCAAAATCACATGGGCTAAAATGGATCTTAACCCTTTTTTAAACTTAAATTATACGTATTATTATATTAATAGTTTATTATGAGTCAGCATGTCACGTAAACATACTCTAACATTTGTTAACTCAGATTTATCGGATGAGACTTATATGTTATGTTTTTTAAAATGTAGGAAATTATTTTAGATATGAGTAAATCATAAGGACTTGGTTCATGATCAAAATCACAGGGGTTAAAATGGACCTTAATATAAAAAAACTGTATAACATGTTTGCTACTTCTTAACAAGTTCTAAAATACTTGACATTGCGATCATATTTTGTGTATTTTGCGTGGAGGCATATTGGGACATTTGATTTCTCAGCGATGCTTCATTTGATGATTCTGGTAATTTCATGGATAACACTGGTTTCTCCTTTTTCAGCTTCGAGCACGTTGTGAGAAGCTAACCAAGGAGTCTTTCTTTGTTTGTTGTTCTCATCCATCTTCTCGACCGAGTTCGTTTGTGTTTGGGTACGTTGAACTGTATTTTCTTGCAATTGCATGGTCTGAGTGAGACAGTACTTATGTTTTCTGTACTTTATTTTATTTCTTCTGTTAATGCGATAGAATGCGCCATACTGTTTACAGTTATGTTATACTTTTAAATCGTATGAAACACAAACGAACGAAGACAATGTGTTTCACGGTGTTGTGGTCATCGTCTCGCATGGGATTACGTCCATGAGTTGATTCCAGAAAGCTTGTGATTCTGATTGTTTGCCATGAGAAGAAAAAGAAGAAAGGCAGAAGCAGATATTTGATTGCAGTGGCCAAAATTTTAGCCTCTACGGTTCCTTACGAGTACGTCCGTAGAATTTGAGGAATCCCAATCTGGCCGGATGTCAGCAGGGAAAAATGTCCTTCGAATAGTTATGTTCTTTGTTTTCATAACATATTAATGTGTTTGCTTGTCATGATCTTTATCTAGAATTCAAGTTCGAGCTATGTTATGGCATTCAGAATGAGAGTTACAAAGCAGCCACGAAGACAAATGGAATGGAAATGCAGGCTTGTTTTCTCTTTCTTTTCTTTTTTTCTTCTTTTCGAGAATGACTTGTATACTCATCTTACCCGTATAAACGAAAAGCTGTCGATCAATGATACCCAAAAACAAATGCACGATTTGAACAAGAAACTGAAATTAACGATCGATCATACACGAGTAGCCTCATACGCTCGATTGTAAAAAATTACAAAAACTCGGCACCTCCGTGCCCTATGGGTTACCCACCTGATCACGCTCAGGAATCTTCAGAATCTCTTGGGGAGATATTATGATGATTCTGGGAATTCTTCAAAAAAGGACATACAAGCATAAGAAAATGTAAGGGTGATCAGCCAACTACTTATTCGGCTGCACTGCACGATATTCTTTCTCCGTAATGGACTTGAATCTTCTATCTTCGACCTCTGGTACATCCATCCCTTCTTTAGGGGGGAAACCGCAGATTCTAGCAAACAACCACTGGTCAATGACACCACAATTAATCGCGTATTTGATTGTGTGCTCCAGGTAACCCTTATCGGTGACCAGATGCGGCTGCACCGTAAGCATTCTCAAAAGCGCTGAAAGACGAGATACAAAGAAATTGATGTCACCATTCCCAGATGAATATGATGAATTAGAGCATATCAAAGCAGGATCTATAATCTGTAAAATGTTCCAATGATTCGAATAGGCAGGCTTGAGATACATGTCATGTTTTAACCGAGACAAGATCCCGTGAAGCGGCTTGAGTTTATAAACGAATTACAACAATGCTTTAGAATCATAAATTTATGTTCTCCTATCACCAGTAGGACATCATGTGCTTCATTCTAAATCATATAGCAAAAGAAAAGTGCCATATAGGACATGATGAGCTCCCATCTAAACTATATGAAGAGAAAAAGAAAAAACTATATGCGCCACAATCAGGTAACAGGTCAAGAATTCATACCAGCAACGATGGCATCACCGGCCACTGACATGTCACCGGTGAAGGGAGTAATAGGTGGGTCTTCCATTCCATGAACCCATCCATTATCCTCCGCGGTGTAATAGTTTATTTTAGACGTTCCATTGGTCACAAACAGGACCTTGAGATTTTCATGCCATAGCTGCTTAACCACTTCCGGTTTATGGTGGATAAATTTGGTTCTGTCATTATCGTTAGTATCAAATTTCTCCGAGGGTTCGATGCCACAAAGGAATTCAAGCTCTTGCTTGGTCACCTCAATCATGTCTGCATACCTCCATGCTTCTTGGAGAAATGTTTTGGTTTCTTCACTAGATTTCCACAATGGAAGCGCGAGGTTAGGATCAAAAAATATGACACCTCCAAATTTCTTGGAAATCTTGATGGCTTGCAGAGTTGTTGTTCTTGTACTTTGGTCAAGCAAAGATGATGAGCTAAAATAGAACATTTTTGCCTGCACCCATCAACATCTTGATAAGGTTAAAGAGAATAATGTTTCCTTCGCAGGATTTCACTGAGGTTAAGCACTTCGATTGAAAATTTAACTAATAAATGTGTGACAACCACAGTAAATAGAAATATTGACAAACAAACTTTGTGAACATACGTCACTATATTGTGTAAGAGAAGAGAACTAAGTAGACATTTTTCCAAGCGGAAACTGACTAGTATGTTTTTTAACTATCTTGTATGAGACATAAAAAGAACAAGAGCACTTAAGCATATGGATAACCATGTGCTTGCACAGAAAAATTTGCAATCCACTCAAGCAGTAAACAGTACTATGCATCCAGCTTCCTGGAAAATAGGTTTGGACTGTGTATAACTGTCGCAGATAATATTTTCTGATGTAAACGGAAGGAAAAGGAAAGAATGCTACCGATAGGCAAGCAGAATTTGAGAGTACAATAATCTAAAAGTTGCTACATTGGATATCAAAGATTACCTAATTATAAAAAACTACACAAAATAATGCAGGTCATTTTATAAAGTGCATGTACCTCTTTGAGAACATCGACATTGATGTCAGAGATCAAGAAACTATCTTCAGCACAAGGTCTTGTACAGTTCAGTCGTAGGCCGCCCCTTTTAGAAATCTTCATATGGGATGTTGCTGTAGATTTTGAACCGTCAAGCTTGACTGATCGAGTTTGTACATTGTTAACATTCAAATAATACAGCATGTTTTGACCATATTCATCATCCCCAAGTTTTCCCATGAATGCAACTCGACCACCTATGGCTGCAAGAGCTACAGCAACACTGGACGATGACCCTCCAGGTGCTCTTACAAATTTATTTGGTGACCAGAACATATCCTTCATCGACTCATGGATCTTGTGGTCTATCAGTCTATTAGCTGGCCTTCCAGAAGGTATAAATGCATATCGTGCAGCTCCAAAGCAGCAAACTAGAGGTGGCCAACCATAAGTATAACTGATATCCTCCCCATCATCTTCTAGTTGCAGCTCCCGCTGTTCACTACCGGGAAATTTTGTCTCTATGAGTTCCTCATGAGTAACGAGTTCTTTATCCATACTCTCATTCGTTTTGTTGACCTTTTTTGAAGACCTTCGCCTAGTGGCTTTCTTTTCAAGTTTCACCTCCTCTGAGCTTGACGATGAACTAGCTGCAGGTATCAAGATTCAGAGCTGTTTAAAAATATAATTCAAGCCCCAGAATTTGCTCTAGTGGCGACAGTAAATTCTAGAACTTGACCAACTTTTTAACTGAAAACAAAGACATATGAAGCAAAAAGGGAATTATAGAAACTCCGGAAGGACGTTTACCTTTCTTCCAGCCTCTTCTAGTAATTTTCTTAGAGCTTTCAGGAGAAGTCACCACGGTGCTCCTTTCTTCTTCATTGGCACTAGTAACCATTTCCATAGAGCTCTTGTCAGCAATATCTGCAGCAACTTTCTTTCTAGAATGTCTTGGAGTCCGTGGAGTCTTCTTAGATCCTTCATCAGTACTTTCTGTACTATTGTTATCTTCCACATCAATTGGTCGAGATTTTTTCCTGGAGACTGCTGAAATACACCACTTCTGCAGTCTTGAACAATTTAGGCGAGAGATACTAGGTTGAAAAATCATAATCTTGCAATCCGTCTGCCCACTGTAAAATCCAAAGCATCACTGATCTCATGTACTATCATTTCAAATAATTTGAAGAAAAGTATGTTGTTAAAGGAGCATATAAAAGATTTGTCATCACGAAGAATACATGTAACCAAAAATCCCTGAAGAAACTGGTCAGGTAGCTACAAAAACGTAAAAAAGGAGCCTTAATTTCTACCAGATGATGATAAATATGAAAAGCTCTCTCGCATCTGTATTCGCTACAATCAAATTAGTCATGGCAATAGAAAAGCCCAGCCTTAGGCTTGTTGGCGGATTTATGACAACATTTTGGCATATTAACAAAGCAGGCCCTCAAGCAAATGATTAAGCCCGGTGTGACTCCTCTGTGCATTTTACATTAATTAGAGAAATGAAAACCCCTTCGGATGAAAATGGATAAAACAATACAAATTCTGACAAAAAGATGCAATACAAGTTCCAATCAACAACAACTTATGACGGTACAAACCAAAACGAAGAGAAGAAGTAAAACTTCTATTTTCCTTTCCCTCAGATTTCCTTGCTGCCAGCAATAGGTACTAACTTATCACTCGAGCAGTCGAGAGAACTTACAAGAATGAAGCTAGTAATCCAAATCGTGCTTCACTCGGAGAAAAAAAGGAATCTCCATCAAAAAAAATACAAGAAAATTATTGAGTCTTAAAATTTTTCATTATAGAATAAATTCTCTTGTCAGATATATCCTACCAGTCAAATTTTATAAAATTCAAATGATAAAAGAAAAAAAAAATTACATTCTAAATGCAATTATGTTGAAGCAAAACCAAAATAATTCCTGGGGCAGAGGTGGCTTAAGTAATTGAAGAAGGGCGAAATTATGGAGCTAAATACTTGAAACCCTCGAAAGAGGATAAGAGAGAAGGAAAAACAAGACCTGAGGAAGGGGAGAGGGCATGTTGCGAGGACACACGCCATTATTCAGACAGCTGCTTCCACCTCCTCTACTATTCTTCTTTCGCAAGCTCAAAGGCTACTCTTCGGGGCGCTCCATAGGGGAAGGTTCTGCGGAGCCGCCATTAATGGGTTTCTCGGAGGGCTATCGGGAACCAAAACCTCAGTATCGAAGAAACATTTCCTTATGAATGAAATGACTATAGTGCCCCTCAACTTCCCTAGGCCTCGTGATACTTTCCTGTAAATACGACCAAAACCTCAGCCTTTCACCCTCACGGTCCTCATCAGAATCTAAACCCTCAAATCCAACCATTTTAATTCCCCACATAAAAAATCCTCTTTTTTCAAGACATTTCATGGGGAGCAATCGAGCCGATTAAAAGCCCCAAAAACGTTTCCACTTTGAGCGGCTGGGAGCCTATTTCAATTATTACGTTCATCGTTGCCGATCGGAGATTTGGGATCGCAGCATCTTCCTTCACGAAGCGTATCCATATCCTGTGTTTCCCGTCAACCGGTCAGAAGACGGATCCATGTATCCTTTTCCACCGGTCTCGCCGAGGTTATGCTACATCCGGGTGGATTTGAATTCGTCGAAGATCATCAAACCCCTCAATATTGCTTTAATCTTGTATTCGAATCTTGTGCTCCAATGGCACCGCCGGTGGATCAAACAGCGCGCTTGCAGAGAGAGAGAGAGAGAGAGAGGGGCAAGAAGGGGACAAAGATCGGACCTTGATTAGTGGATGACGACGACTCAGCAACCTTCCCTGGTGTTGTGCTCCGCGGCTTCTCGTCGCCAACACTCATTCCTTCGCGGATGGCAAGTCGGATCCGTCATGGGAGCGAATCGGGTCGGGTTATCATCGGATCCGGGTTGGGATTGTAAGAGGTCCGGAGTCGATGTTGCCATCCGCATGATCTGATATCCAGACAAATTGGGCCCGCGGTTGATCACGATTGACCCGAACCACATCAGCTCCGATGATGGGCCGGCCCAAATAGATTCCCAAATGGCCCTCAATCAAATCAAATCCAACAATTCTTTTTAACCTTTCAAGATACGTGCTTCTATCAGAACACCGCCTCAAAACACCATTCCAGTGTTTCCTTTCTTCCTTCTGGGCGCCGAGTGTCGTGCTGTGACAGATGGGTACGTATCTGATGGTAACATAATGAGGTTTTTGGTTTCCTTCGTCACGGTCTCGTATAAGCTGTGTGGGTGTCAGACAGAGTGCAGTCGGAGCCAAAACGCACTCTACATGTTTGCCTCCACATCAAAAAGGAACCAAGTGTCTGGCGGGATGTTAGTCTGCAATATCTGTCATGGAAGCCATTGAGGAGCTCGAGGTGGAACGGTGGATAATGCAAGTTATTCAGCAGAAAGTTGGCAATGGCGTTGTATTCCACGGCTGATGCTTAAGATAAGCAAACATGCTATCGCATGCTTGCATGGCTTCCACTAGAGCAGGACTCCTTCGGCGTCAACGTACGGAGTCAAAAAGCAATGTGGCACAGAAATGTCAAACAAATATAGGTTGGATGTAGCTGATTAATTCTGGCAACCCTTTTCGTTGGGTGATAGAAAGGCTGGAAAAGATATCATATGTGAGAGAAGATGGACATAAAACCCGGTTGGTAAGTGTAGACTATATTAGCTGCAGAAGAGAGCAATGATTGAGTCGGAATGAGGTTAGAGTTGATACATCGCATGATTGAGCGACTGATATCATATGTTGAACTTCCACCAAATCCGCCCAAACAGCAACATCAACAAGGACAAATCCCGAACCAAACAAAAGGTTTTTGTAGGGCACAGAGGCAAGAGTGGGGAGTGACGGCAGAGTGGCTTGGGTTCTTCCTGCAACATGTTGGTTGGAAGGATCACGATCTCATCACAAGCTCTTCTGATGATGAACCGACCATCACTCCTCGGAGGAGAGATGACTCCACTGTGCTCCAAACTCGAAAGAACAAAAGCAAGCTGCGACAGCTTCTGCAGGGCGCAGTGTGCGTCTGAGAGCTTTGCGCCTCCATGGACGATGTATACACAGTCCGGGCTTCTTCAGCCTCGGCTTCGTACGTCCATGGGAAGAAGCCAGAGGTTGACGAAGCACACTCGTGCGCTTTATCTTTGTCCTCTTGCTTTCCCACGAGTGCTCACGTAAACGGTACTACTGTTCGAGTTTTATGCATAGTTTTACATCGGTATGCAATGATGAGGCGAGAGAAAGAGGCGCTGTGGATCGTTACGTCTCTCCTTCTCTTCTCGACGCGCATTTAAGTAAGGAAAAGGAAAGCTGCGTATAGGACGGGGAAAGGGCGAGGAAGAAGACAAGAGAGAGGCCCTCGTGCAAAGGGCGCCGTGGCTGATTGCGAATCCCACCATCCTTTCTGTAGACCCAAAAGGCCAACGTATATAACAAATAGTACGTGGCAATCCATTATTATCTATCTACACACACTAGTCTATTCCTCCCAAAATATCTCCACCATTTATTTATATATATATATATATTATATACACACCCTCTTTCTGGTACGCGAGGGAGTATATTTATACGGTGGTGTACTCCCTCCCCCTTTGCGTGGCCGTACAAATAGGACAGCGGAGATGGATGAGCTCGGTGTGTGTTCGAAGGAGGTAAACATTCTCCACTCGTGCATGCTTCTCACGTGTCATTGTCATGGGTCTTATCGTCTAATCGATCGACATGGCCAAATTGAGGTTGATGTGTGATTGGTGCATGATCTTGGATTTGGAATCCCATGATTTCAGGCCCTTGTTTGGTGCACTGGTGCCAATCATACATCATGGATACAAATTGGACAAGTCATGGGGAAATAGGAGGTCGACATCGCCACACACACCACCTCCTTGTTTGCACATGAACTGGCCTCGAGAGCCACTCGAAGGAGGGCATGAACTCCCCCCTCGTGTGAGCACGTATCGGAGTTGGGTGGCAACAATTATACGTGTCATTGCCATGGATCATGTAGAAAAAGGAGATCCTGATGTTAAAGCCTCTTGGCTTCATGTGATGATTGATGATTTGGAATTCGGATAAGAGTCCAAAGCCAAATTTGCATTTGCGCTTGTGAGCATATCCATATGACTACTTCCTACGGCGACAGACAAAGTCGAGAGAGAAATTTTATTATTTTACCAAGAGATCGATGTATTTTTTGTCATATCGAAATCCCCAAATAATAATTTATTTTACTGTTTAAAAAAGAATAATTTTTTTTCTTCTTTTAATCCGAGGGTTTGGAGTCCACGTGTTGCTCTGTGATTGATATCAATCATGATTCACGTCGCTGTCCCCGTCGTACCGTAGAAGAGAAAACCGTCAAAAGAAACAAAAGTATTACTTGTTGCGTTGATTTTTTAACAGCTTAAGATGTGGAGAATTTGGCGTATAGATTTGGCTTTATTTGTGTAAGAATAAATCGTACATGCAAAAACAAAAATCCTAAAACCTCTAATAAATTTTCTAGATCAACATCTTGTCGGTATACAATTATTGGACTTGGACAGGATGTTGTTCATCGATAGCGAACAGATCCTCATCTTGCTTAATAGTAAATCCAACACCTTCCAACTGAATCTTGTTTTTTATTGTGATATAGTAGCAGCATTAAGAAAGAGAACAATTCCGGAAAGATAAATTCTTACTTTAATCCGATCCATCGAATTATTAATAAGCGTTGTTATTTATCTTTATTTTTCTTAAAACCACTTTAGATTTGGGGTTTTACATATATATCCTTTGGAATATCGAAAACAGATATATATATCACTTCAAAATTTTAGATTATATATTTTTTAAAATATTTAATATTTTCATCCAATAAACTCAATTTAAGATCTCTGATCGATAGATCTCAAGTTTGAGTTCATATATAAATATTTTATATATCATTTAAAGTAATAAAAATTTTCTAATTTTTTAAATAAAAAATACTGATAATTAATGAATTAAATAAATAAAAAATACCCCAAAATACTCTTTATCACTTTAACCAATCATTTGGCCTTCCATTTCTTTTATTATTTAAAAAAAATGTTAATGTCAAGCTGAATCTCAACGTCTCGATTGATAGGAATTAATTGTGATCATAAATTGGGATGGACAAATAGGAGATATATAATGCAATTTAACCTTCATATATTTGAATCTCAACATCTCTTCTCTTCTTGCAACGAGTCTCTACTCGACTTGTCTTCTGTGATGAACATGAACCAAGGCCTCCTCATCCACAAAATTGACCACATCAGTGGCTCTCTCTTTCTCTTCTTCTCCCTCTCCTCCGTTTGTAATGGTGGCATTTAATGAGAAAAGGAGAGGACAGGGAAAGGAGAAGATGACAAGGAAGAACCCTCGTGCAAAGAGACATTGATCGAGAGGCCCACCTTCGGTACCTTCCTGCATCGCACACAATTCTTTTACTTCTCCTTTTGCCCTTTTCCGATCCATGGCGATGAGATGGATTGCCTTGACGCGGGGGTCGGTCGACATTCCCCCGCTTCGTGGACACTTCCCTCTCTCTCATTTCTTCGACACCCGGAGAACAGAACAGGTTCGTCCTATTGATCCCCAATAAATGTAATTTCCAGTGATTATTTCACATCTAAAACGATCCAAGAAGTTCTCATCTTCTTTTTCTACATGTCCGTGGAAATTAATATCTTCCAAAAATATGGAGCATGTGTTGACCGAGTAATTTCAAGTTTTTTGTTTGTGCTTGCAGGTGAGAGAGTGGATGGATGTCCAGTAAAAGGAGTTGTTTATGGCTTCTACAGTGGCAGTCGGACTGACTTGTGAGCGGGGAGAGATCGTTGCTTCAGCAGCTGATCTATCTTTTCATGCCCTGTCCATCCATATGTACCAAATTTGATCACCTGAAATGAGATGAGAGCAACGAGAGTGCTGCTTAAATAAGTAGATAGCCATGTCTTTCCACACCTCATCTCGCCATGCTTCAATAATTCCAACCACTTATTTCTCATCACATCTCATGCATATCCACCGAACGAGTAGCTCACCTCTGTTCCCGTGCATTCATGGAAGTGAGAGAGAGAGAGAGAGATGTGAAGAGAGCACCACAGAGCTGTCTTGCCTCTGCCGATCACATCCCCCTTGGCAATTGGATACAGCGTTCCTTCTTTATCCTGTGAAGATTTCAGAAGAAAGAAGGGCAAAGGGGCAACTACATCTTGGCTGCCAAATCAACATCCAAGGATCTTGTTGGGACCATGCCCTTCCCTCAGGTCACAGTCCTCGCCATCTCCTTTCCACCACCCCAAGACAAGCAGTCTCCCTCGAGGCTAAGCCAAAAAAAAGAGGATTAAGAGCATCGCCAGGCAATCTATGGTGTCTCGGACCTGCCCTCAGTTTACCATGGAACTGTTTAGGACTTTTACAAACTCATCTTTTCCCCGTAACAAAAGCTGGAGCTACACAGTCACCAGTTCCATCTTGCACAAATCACTGTCTTTTAAAGTATATTCAAGAGAGAAAGCATAAGATTCACATCTTTGAGTTCCCTTTCTGCCATTCATTGAGCTCCCACACCGCAAAGATTTCTACCGAAAGCTTCCATAGCAAATCGAAGAGCCTCTTAATTCCAAAGCTTCCTTCCACATGCATCGAAAGGTTGAAGAGCCTCCGAACTCCAAAGCTTCCTTCCACATGCATCGAAAGGTCGGGTGCTAGAATGATTCTGCGATGGCTAACCAGATCTACTAAACAGGCATGTGAAGAGCTGCGTGTTTTCGTTGTTCCTGTTGGGAGTACTACGCACCACCTTTTCCTCCTCTGGTCCATTGTGGTGGTGACCACGTGCCCCCTAAATTGCTGGTGATCGCTGACAATTCTTTTCCTCCCCCACATCCGAATGCCTCAACTCATTATTGAATGATTCTGTTCATAAGCATCCAAATCTCCCCTCTGTTCACCGAGTGTTTTGGCCTATAAACAGTCTTGTGGTGTACCAAACATCCATATTCCGAAGCAGTGCATCAGCAACATTTGCAGAGGACTTGGATTTGGATAATGAATTCTGCGTTGGACTTCCCACGGATGGGACCTCGGTCAAAGACAGACCTTGGAAGCTGTGATGAGATCGCCCAACTGTTTTCATCTTTAACCTGCTGTGGGGAGATTGTTGTGTTCTCACAACAACAGGTAATTTGCACTTACTGTGGTCTGTGGAGGCCTATAAATAGCCATGCACAAGGAGTCATCTCTCATTCTAACCGCTCTCCGACTGGGTGAGGAGCTGCTCCCCTGGTTGCAGAAATGGTGGTCTTGGCAATGGTTATTGGGTTGGCAGTGAGCCTCCTGGTCACCTGTGGTGCTATGTTGAGATGGAATGAGGTGAGGTACAGGAAGAAAGGCCTGCCTCCCGGGACTATGGGTTGGCCGGTCTTTGGGGAGACCACAGAGTTCCTGAAGCAAGGTCCAAGCTTCATGAAGAACCAGAGACTCAGGTGAGCTGGAAACAGCTGAGCTAATCTCAACTTTTGGATAAACGAATTCATGTTGGAGATTTGTGTCGAGCGTGCTTCTTCTTCACTCTTTGGACCGCAGAAATACATGTGTTCTCTCTCTCCACACACACACACACACGCACAAAGTAAGAGAGAGAAGAATCACTGGCATATTGGCCGATTCACATGATCTTTCCTGTGATTTAATCTGAGATTTTGGGACATAACACACTATCAGTGGCTTTTACTGAAAAGTGGACATCTTCTTCTCGAACACCATTTCTTTCTATTTGTCTGCTAAAAGACTGCTATAGCTGTTCCTCGAGTACTCCACATTTCTGCTCGCCAGCTTGGATCCCCAGAAATGTTGACATGAATCTTCTCACCTCTGTAGGTACGGGAGCTTATTCAAGTCTCATATACTGGGATGTCCTACGGTGGTGTGCATGGATCCAGAACTCAACAGGTTCATTCTGATGAACGAAGGCAAAGGGTTTGCTCCTGGCTACCCACAGTCCATGCTGGATATCCTGGGGAGATCCAACATTGCAGCCGTACGTGGTGACATGCACAAGACCATGAGGAGTGCTATGCTTGGCATCGTCAGCCCCCCAGTGATCAGGGACCAACTCCTGCCCAAGATCGATGAGTTCATGAGGTCTTACATCGACAACTGGGGTGGAAGAGTCATCGACATCCAAGAGAAGACCAAGGAGGTCAGCCAGCTTCCTACTCCCATTAATTGCCGAAAGACTCTTTTCTCTTCTTCTTTTCTCGAGGCAGGATCACTAGAATCTTTCTTTGTGCTCAGATGGCATTGATGTCGGCCTTGAAACAAATTGCTAGCATCGAGACAGGTCCAGTTTCTGAAGCTCTAAAAGCAGAGATCTTCAGACTTGTTCTTGGGACTCTTTCATTGCCAATCAATGTTCCTGGAACGAATTACCATCAGGGCTTCAAGGTAGCCTTCGAATCTCTAAAAATCTTAACCATTTCCTGCTACATATCAAAGCTATGTGAATTCATATGCGCTGGTCCTTTTCGGCAGGCAAGGAAGAGACTTGTGCACATATTGCGGCAGCTAATAGAGGAAAGAAGAGTCTCTGGATGCTACCACGATGACATGCTTGATTCCCTCTTGAAGATCGACGACAGCTCCAGAGGAAAACTTGATGACGAACAGATCATTGATCTGATCATTGCCTTGGTCTACTCTGGTTATGAAACTGTCTCGACCACATCAATGATGGCTGTCAAGTATCTCCATGATCACCCCGGAGTCCTTGTAGAACTGAGGGTAACGCAGAAAAGCAAATGCTCGTGACACCCATAAATCTTCTCTCGTCTTTCTTCTTATCACTTTATTTCCAATTGTAGAATGAGCATCTGGAAATCCGTAACGGGAAGTCGCGCGAGGATGCGATCGATTGGAGCGATTACAAGTCCATGAGATTTACTCGTGCAGTAAGTTACTGATTCCGGCTGAATTAAGGTGTTCTATCAGTGCTCTCACGGAGAGGATGCTTCGTTCTCATTGTAGGTGATACTGGAGACTCTAAGAATGGCCACAGTAGTCAATGGGGTACTCAGAAAGACAACCCAAGATGTGGCGATGAAAGGTGAGGACAAAATAAGGGAAAAAACACATGATTTGATTTAAGATGAATCAGTCTGGTAGCTTTATAATGGAGAAGGTATGTCTTCGTCAGGTTTCACAATACCGAAAGGGTGGAGGATTTATGTGTACACTAGAGAGATCAATTATGATCCTCTCATGTATCCACAACCTTTAAGCTTCAACCCATGGAGATGGCTGGTGAGTAATAATCATAAATGCACATCAATGTGAGATCTAGCAAAAAGAAGATCCATATTCTAAGAGCTAAGCATATGCACCTTGATCAAATGCAGGGCAAAAACATGGACTCACACCAGCATTTCATGCTGTTTGGAGGAGGAGCAAGGATGTGCCCAGGGAAGGAATTGGGGACAGTAGAAATTGCTACATTCCTTCACTATTTTGTAACCCGATACAGGTGTGCTAACTCTCTCATCTTTTGTCTTCAGTAGTTTTCCTTGAACTTGCAACAAAGCATATGACTCGAGGCAAACAACTCCTAATTGTTTCTGATTTGCTTTTGCAGATGGGAAGAAGTTGGAGGGGATAATATACTAAAATTTCCGAGAGTTGAAGCTCCGAACGGCCTGCATATCCGTGTTTGGGACGATTAGGATCGAATTGTACAGAGCACTAGGTTGTTTTTTCGACAAACGATCATCCGAAGAGAAATGTTACTGCATTTTGTTCTTGAGTCGCTGAGGGTTAGAACTTAGAACTACCCTCGTCCAGATAGAGAGTTACACATAGTTGCTGCTATAAATTTGTCGATACGAGTATGATCAGTAGGTGAGTCATACAAGATCATGAAATTGTCAGAATACTGAACCAACCGAACTAGTGATGCTTCTGTGTTTGGTTGGTGATCAATCAATGAAGTGATGTTCTCACTCAAATCTTTCAGACCTTTTCTGTAGTGTCTGTTCTCTTCTTTCCTGATCTTTTTCTTGGACAGTGAGTAATGACATGCAGGAGAGAAAAGAGACCTCCAGAGTTGTTCTGCATAACTCACTCCATGTGAGATTAGATTTTGAGTCCATGACATTTACCCAAAACAAGAACAGCACAGAGGAGTTTCTTCATGGTAAACATAACTTCACCATATCAAAATTATGTTATGCATCTAAAGGTCTTGATCACAGTTAAGACTATACCATCATCACATAACTCAAGCTGCTGGGAGAAGGGTTAGGATATGGCCTTCCAAAGGTGGCAAATCAAATTCCAAAATTAATCTGCATCCAAACTAATGAATGCCCATACTCACTCAATCTCCTGAACCAAATGGTCTGTTTATTTAAAGAGTAAGAGCGAGAGGAGGAGAGACGACTGTCTCCTAATATTTTGGGTGATTAAAATGAACACCTGACCATCATCTGAGCAGATAGAAATGCTCAGTTGGCAGTGCTGCTGCAAGGCATGAAAAAAATGAAGGTGCATGATGTTCTCAATCTTCAAACACTAGAGATGAGAGAGGATCCACATAACATCGCATGGCTGGTATCAGCACTTTGGAAAGGCATATAAAAGGAAGATATCATGGTTAGGTGATCCATTCCTTTGACAGAATCATGCCTGATTTGATCCATCCTCCGATTAGGATACTTTGATGATGGTGGTGCCAATGTATAATATGAGCAAATAATAGTAATAACATTTGTTATATATGAGTCTTGGTGTCTATCTCTTTTGTGATTTATATGATGAATATTTGATTTATAAATTCAAGCCTCTTTATATGAGATGGTTTTAAGTTACAAAAAAAAAAAACATGCCTGATTTGATCCATCCTCCGATTAGGATACTTTGATGATGGTGGTGCCAATGTATAATATGAGCAAATAATAGTAATAACATTTGTTATATATGAGTCTTGGTGTCTATCTCTTTTGTGATTTATATGATGAATATTTGATTTATAAATTCAAGCCTCTTTATATGAGATGGTTTTAAGTTACAAAAAAAAAAAAGTAGATAAAGATGGATTTGATATAAAAAATGAATCATATAAAAGATTAAAAAATTAAAAAAAAAATCACATCCCTCATGTGTGTAATAGTCAAGAATCAACATCAAGATCATAATACAAACTTTGAATCTTATTAAGAGATCAAAAAAAGAGAACCCATTAAATGCCTAATCAACCAAAAAAATAATTTTTATAACCTAATTAATTGAAGTATTTTAATTGATTAATTTTATTAAGTGAATAGATTAGTATTTTATTGTATAAGTAATAGGTTCCATATATAAACCTATGTATGCTATTCAATGTACTCTAATTTTTTTATTTAAAAAATATAATCAATCAAAGTCCATGAAAGCAACTTATAACCACGTGTCATGTCATAATTTTCTGTATGAGTGGTAATGAATGAGATGCACTTGTGTTCCCCCAAGTTGGCAGTTGCTTGTAATCTAAGCTACAGAAGATTCTAAATGCAGTGTAACCATTCATCACTCCACATTATTCTTATTGGTCTTCAAGTTGCCTCGTATGTGTACGAATGGGGATCCATCATAAGAAAAGGTTCCTCTCTTTGCGATTCCTATTGCATTATATCTTCAAGAATAAAAAAGTGTTTGAATATTCTTATAACTTTTGGAAATAACCTATTTATTGTTATAAAATTTTAGATATTTTATTTAAAAACCCCTTAATATTGGGCTCTCTTAATTGATTTTTGCTACGGGCCGTTTTTTTTCATTAATTCAATAAAAATATCATTCACCCTCTACTAATCATTACCACCTCTATCGTCATCGACCTTGATCATCATCGTCTCTATCGCTACCATATCTCTCTACACCCACAGCAAGCAACATCACTTGTGGTCTCCTCCCCGTCCTCCCTCTCTTTCCCTTTCTCTTTCTCCTCTTTTGCCACTTGCCCTTCTCCATTATTGCTTGTTGTCTCCTCGCTTGTCACAATGAGTGTAAGTGAGTAGAGTGGAAACAGACGAGGAGAGTACTAATGGCGGAGGTAACAAAAAGATGATCTTGTTGAGGGAGGAGGACAAAGCTATCATTTACGAGCTCTGTTGCATAGAGGTTGCCTCTTATGTTGGCTCCTTTGTTGCTCGCTTTCACTCTACTCACTTACTCCCATTGCGATAAGAAAAGGCGAGTGACAAGGGAAGAGGAGGGGGTAGAGGCAATAGAGGTGACATGTGATGCTGCTTGCGGTGGGAGTAGGAGCAATGATGACAATGACGATGATGGAGACGATGGTGATTATGGGCAATTAGTAGAGGACGAAGGATATTTTTTGTTGAGTTAATGAAAAAAGGGGCGCCTTTATATAAAAACCAATTAAAGGTGCAACATTTGATAAAACCTAATATTAAGAGTTTTTTAACGTAACATATCTTAAAAAAATTTATATTAAAAAAATTATATAATTATTTTTATTCATGAATAATATTTGTTTGGAATTGATATGAAATATATTTTTAGAGTTTTACAATGATATTAACATAAATTAGAGTTTCATTTAATAGTTGATATAGGTAGCTAATGGACATTACATGTATATATATTTTGTTGTGCCACATGGTTAATTTCTATCACGTCTAATGTATTTAGTTAGTAAATTCATCCATGGTTGAGGTGTCATGCATCAAATTTTGAGACAGTTGTGTACATTTGCAATGGAGATCACAAGTGTTGGTGAGAGGACTTCAAAACCAAGCAAAAAATTTGGAAGAATTAATAATAAAAAATTAATATAACATTATATGATCTAATAATAATCGTGTTTAAGTTCTATCATGTCTATCATCGCATTTCAGGATCAACAATCAAAGAATAAATAAAAAAAATGATGCAAAACTAAATAATTTAGTAATTTTATCTAAATCTGCTGAGAGGATCAGATTTTTTTCACAATCAAATTAACTTTTTTTTTGACTGAAAGTCAACTAAAGTATAAATTCTTTTATACATCACCTCACCTCAAGTAAACTTTTTTTAAAAAAAAATCTCATTTTTTCTCTCACCTTTTCTACATCCATTAAAGATAGCTCATAAACACTTAAAAGCATTAAGATCTGGATATTCACACAAATAAAACTCAAATCATAAATAAATTTTCCACTTTCAATTTCTAATTTTCTAAGGAGTTTAAATGTAATCCGTATTCCTCAATCCCCACTAAAACCATTAGTACACATGTCATATGCAAATGATGCAATACAAATCCGAGATTAGTACATTATGTAAGAGTATATCAGCACCTCCACTTAATACCACAAACACCCACCCATAGATATTTTGTTTTAATTGACCTTTTTATTCCATAAATTGGATGATCAACCCATCAAAACAATATTTTCAATCGAAAGATGTGTGTATATTATGAGGATCCTTTTGAGAGAGAGAGCTATCACCGGAACCTTGTGATCACATTGTTTCCACTGATAGGAGGCTCTGTTGCTTTGTTCCCTGTGTGTCCGAAATAAATGTAGCCGAGGGAGTAATTCTATCCATACCTCGTCACACAACATTCAATTTAGCTCTCAAATACCATGCAATTTCGCTGTTCCGGTGTCCTTCAGGAGATATTCCAGAGATCTCATTTTCCTGTTCCTATCAGGAAAAGGAGCCATTTCCCTGTAGAGAAATAGGGGTGTTATGTGCTGTGTCACTGTAGTTTTCCTTGTTGCTTGGGTCACTAGTACATCGCATCATGTTCTGAAGCTTCTTACCTTTCATTCTTCCC
>LVTN01002801.1:0-18637 GCA_001649415.1 Musa itinerans
CCCCTCTTAGTGCTCTTGATCCTAACAGGGACAACGCCCACATGTGCCGCTACAGGCGACTACTGCGGGCGAGGCCCCACCCCCCGCAAGCGGCTTGCCCGCAAGAGGCATCCTCGTTTACGGGCGAGCACCGCCCGACCATGCGAGCAGGTCGCCCGCAGGTGTCGCTCGACCTTGCGGACACCACTACTGGCAGCCTGCTATATGTAGGCCACTAGCTGCTAGTCGTCTACATGTAGACGACCAAGGGTGCCACTTCTGCGAGGGCAGTAATAGTTGCTGCCCTTTCTCGCCTTGTACATCAACAACTTTGACGTCAAAACTCTTCCTAAAACACAACATACGCAGTTCAAAACAAATCTTTCACACTAACAACCTAGCTTTGATACCACTATTGGGAAATTTAGATGCGACATCACATGTGCAGCGGAAGAACATAAAAACAAAAATCCCAAATTTCCCAAAAGGTGTTTGTCGTCGTACGATGATTGGTGCGCAAAATCTCACAAAATTGAAAACCATGTGTGAGATAGTTGTGTTACCTAGGGTGATCGTATATCCTTGAAATCCTACAGATCTATAGGAGAGGATGAAGGAGGTTAAGCGTCCTCCTCTCTAGCGGTGATCCACATGGCAAGGGCTGCGAAGATGCTCCTTAAATCGTTGCCCAAATATCTACACATACTATTTGAGGAGAAGGGGAGAGGAGAATAGGAGGTGGCAACCAAGAAGCCTAGCCTATAACCCTTTGGTTCTCTCCTAATTATAGAGGTCCATTGTCAACTTAACCCTAATGGATCTTGCCCTATTGGGTATTGGATCTCCATCGAACTACCCAAACTTCTTAGATTAATGAATCTTTATCCAATAATCTCTCATTGGCTTTTGTTGGATCTCATTAATAGGATCCAATAATTCAAGGGCTTATTGGAGATCCAATAAAATAAGGGCTCCAACGGATATCTTATATCCGAACCTCTAGTCATCGCAACACCTACATGTTGGAAATCGAGGGGCAACATCACATGTGTGGCAGAAGAACAGAAAACAAAAATCCCCAAATTTCCTATAAATTGTGTTCGTCGTCGTGCGAAGATTGGTGCGCAAAATCCGTAAAACCAAAAAACTACGTATATGAGAGATTGTGTTTTACCTAGGGAGATCATATATCCTTGAATCCCTATAGATCTGTAAGAGAGAGTGAATGAGGTTAAGCATCCTCCTCTCTAGTGATGATCCACACAACAAAGCTGCGATGACACTCCTCAAATCTCCAAGCCTGTTGTCTGAGGAGGAGAAGGGGAGAGGAGATAGGAGGTGGCAACCAAAAACCTCTAGCCTATGAGTCTTTGGTTCCCTCTTATTTATAGAGGTCCCCTATCAACTTAACCCTAATGGATTTTGCCCTATTGGGTACTGGATCTCCATCCAACTAACCAAGCCTCTTATATTAGTGAATCTCTATCCAATAATCTCTCATTGGCTCTTATTTGATCTCATCCATAGGATCCAATAATTCAGGGACTTATTGGATATCTAATAAGATAGGGGCTCCGACGGATATCTCATATTCGAACCTCTACTCGTCGCAATGCCTACCATATGTGTGTGACCCTCTAGGCCTAATATCGAGCTGACCGTTAGTCATACCTGTCAAAACTCCTTTTGGCTTAGTGAATTATTATCTCCATAATAATTCACTCGACTCATCGACTACGGACATATTAGGTCACTACACCGTAGTCGCCAGATAATATTGGGAAATCCAATCCATTTGACATGTCTGTCCTTAGTTACCATGCATCTATAGTCCCTCATCCATCTAATATCCCAAAGACCGTATATTGGGCATAACACTGTCAGGCGCATACAGTTTCTACTCGAGTCTCACTCTAATCGGATTCTCCTAGAGAACTCTTTCTCTCTCAATCCGAATGACCCTGGCTAGGGATTTGTCTAAGCAAGAACATATAGGATATTCCTCTCATGACACCGAAAGTGGATGATCATCTATCGACACTCAATAGTCCTTGTAAGGTTGGCTGTCACTCCCGTTGATTGATTGTGCTAGATCTGGAACTTCCAGGCCTATAAGTCCGATATCAAATAATAGAGTACTCATATAGGACATCCTTGGTGTCTCAAGTCGAAGGACCAAGTACACTACTAGGATAACGGAATCGTTGTTTGATAGTGAGGTATCATTAACCATCCAGCATTCCACGAACGGATCAATCAGTGAACTTATTCTCAAATGAGCACCTGCACTATATCCCTAGTGTCCCACATGAGTAGCTATAAGACCAGCAGCCTCTATCATATGTACGGGTATACAGTACACTAGTATATCCGGTTATCTCGATGTCCCTCTCGAGTAACCTATAATTGAGATTATTTAGGATCTGTGTTTAAAGGTGAATTGGTCTCATTATCGTGATCTCATCACACAAATCTATGGACATCACAATATATTCATGCAACATGCAATATAAAGTGATAAAATGTCAAATAATATAATAAGCAAAAAGACTGCGTGTTAAGTCACATGTGTCATCACTCACGTAATTGGCTTGTAGGGCACCTATGACTAATACTACCATATGTGTGTGACCCTCTAGGCCCAATATCGAGCTGACCATGAGTCATACCTATCAGAACTCCTTTTAGCTCAGTGAATTATTATCTCCATAATAATTCACTCGACTATCAACTACAGACGTACTAGGCCACTATGTCATAGTCCTCAAACGATACTGGGGAATCCAATCCTTTGGATATATCTATCCTCAGTTACCATGTACCTATTGTCTCTCATCCATCTAATATCCCAGAGATCGTATATTGGGCATGGTGCTATCAGACCCATACAGTTTCTCTTCGAGCCTCTCTCTAATTGGATTCTCGCAGAGAACTCTTTCTCTCTTAATATAAATGACCTTAGCCAAGGATTTGTCTGAGTAAGAACACATGGGATATTCCTCTTATGATACCGAGAGCGTATGATCCTTTATCGACACTCAATAGCTCTCGTAAGGTTGGCTGTCACTCTCGATGATCGGTTGTACTAAATCTGGAACTTTCAAACCTATAAGTCTGGTATCAAAGAGTGGAGTACTCATACAAGACATCTTTGGTGTTTTAAGTCTAAGGACCAAGTATACCACTGGGATGACGGAATTGCTGTCTAACATTGATGTATCATCAACCATTCAGCATTCCGTGAGTGGATAAATCAGTGAACTCATTCTCCAATGAGCACCTGCACTGTAGCCCTAGTGTCCCCACATGAGCTGCTATGAGACTAGCTACCTCCATCATATGGACGGGTATACGACACATCAGTCTATCCAATTATCTCGATGTCCCTCTCGAGTAACCTATGACCAGGATTATTTATGGTTTGTGTTTAAATGTGAATCAGTCTCATTATCGTGATCTCATCACAACTCGACTCATATTGCACGGATCCATGGACATCACAATATATTTATGAATCAAATAATATAAAGTGAGAAAATGCCATAATAATAATAGGCCAAAAGACTGTGTCATGTAACACGTGCCATTACTCACGTGATTGACTTGCAGAGCACCTATGACTAACAACTCGGGTCGTGCCTAACTTAGGCTACTGTCCTAGCACCTATTAACATCATTGCTTTTACTCTTCTTGACGGTGTGGTGCTAATATTTGCAAAAATTGTTCTGTAGTCCCCGAAGAATGAGATGCTATGATCTGCAATTACTCTCCCATCTGAAGACGGTGAACAACACAAAATTTAATTGAAACTTGCTCATTCGTTGTACTTAGGTTAGCTAGAAAAAGAAGCTTCACAAATCAGAGTGCACTTTTTGTTCTTCGTCTCCTATGGGAAGTTGCTAAGGTTGTTGGTTCATGCCTGCTGGAATGGTTTTGCATAATTTTCATCTTCGCGTTATCTTGTAATGATATGTGCAGAAGAACCCTTCCTAGCTGACATCTATTAGGAAAGTCTTCATATTTTTAGCTAAAATTGAACTCGAGATATTTTCTAAGGACATATGCCTGCAACAGGCTGCTGGGAACTTTCTGGTCGAGCCTTTATGACTCAAGCACTTTTGAGTCGAAATCCCCAAAAATAAACATCTATTTACAGTTCATATATATGCATCAATTTCTACAGCCTCCTTACTAACAGATTGTTCCAGTTAGAACATCATCCTTTAAGGTGTCCTAGATATGCATTCTCTGCGCTGACATTATAAAAATAGATATATATCCATGTTTATGCTAAACATTAATATGTCCTTGAACAAGAACTAGGTAAAGAAACTTCATAGATGTTATAACCTAGCGTGGATGGGTCAAAACCTTGAAGTTTTCCAAATAATAGACAACTTAAGAGTCTTGATGAAGTTCTTGTTTAGCATAGACTGAAAGAAAACTAGCTATACATTTGAACATGTATGATCATATGATCCAAGAACTGAATTGTTTTATATAAGCTGCATTTTCTTAACTTTTTTTAGACAATACATACATATATACATATGTATCGTACGGACTGTTGGTATGATAGTGGTGCCCAGCACACTACCAGTATAGAAAAATTTGTGAATTTTGGCATATAATAAATAAAAAAAGTTGTAAAATTATGGCCACAGGAAACACTTTTAACTAACAGGAGAACACCATCATGCAAAGCGGCATGGTGACATGTATTGACTTCTTGGGTACAATATTTGCACTGGAACATATCTAGTTTCCCATTATCTGTTTCCACTTTCACTAAATTCTTGCGACTGGCAAGGAACGAATTATGAAGACTGTTTTCATTATCATCGGTGAGACATCACTAGGGTGGCACTTCTGGACAAAATTGAAGGTGGCAAGGGTGGACTTCACTTCACACTATCCCTGTGGTTGGTTTCAATCTTGAACTTGGCAAAGCCACCAAAAAGTTGTAAGAGGGACGATGGGGTGTGGTAGGGGAAACAGTAAGAGACACGAGGCATGGAAACAAATGGAGAAAGGTAGTGAAAGAAGTGTAGATATAAGATGAAGGGGCATAGATGCGCCAATGCAAAGAAGTGCTGGTAGGACGATGGGGGGCATAATGACAAGGGGATCTGAGTGGGATGAATGGGAGAATCGGTTCCATTTATCGTCTTGAAGAGATTTTAGATTTGAATCCTCAAAGATTTGACCCATGTAACTAAGTGGGAGAAGGCCGTGTTTTCTCCCTGAACCCTCGTAGACAACTTTCTGGATAGAGTAAAATTTGGGCAGCCAACAAAATATCTTCTAAACTTAGGTTATGAAAGCATAGGTTCTAGTTGGCTGGTAGTTTGTATATGGGAAGGAAACATTTGACAGAGTTGTACGATTACAGTATTTATGAAGGGAGTCCATGGAAATAAGGTCAGAAATAGTTACTCTAGTGATCTTAGGTGATTCTTTTATGAGATAATGCATGAACTTACTAAACGTGTGTGGAATAACAAATGGATCTCATCTATCATCTGGGTAAAGGCCGCCAATTGTGTTTGCCGCAACGATCTTGGCGATGCTAGTCGGCTAATCGGTGATGTTTGATAAGCTTGGTGTAGTTGGCAAGGTGATATGACTTTTCATGCTAACAGGCTCAATTTGACATCTCGTACTAATAAGAGTATTTATTGTGGAGTAGGTTTCCATGGCATACTTTTAGGTGATAGGGTCAACTTTCTTTTTTCTTAGTTTTATGTTACCGTAGGATTGTATTTATTGCAGGTCAACCTTAAGCCCTCGCATATTTATATGGTGACGGACTAACTTACTAGTTATGCACATTGTACAGGATATATCTTGTTGGTCTATGCTATTTGTTGATAATATTAGTAAGAGTTGCAAGTGATATTGAGGTAAAGGAGCATTTCGCACTGTTCATAAAAGAATTATTGGATATGCCCTATCTCCTTGATGTGGATTTGTGTGTGTGTGTGTGAAGGAAACCACGGTGACTCGCGATGGCCTTTAATTCCGTTGGTGTAGGTCGGGAATCTGTCGATCCACCCTGGCCGAAGGTACCACTTGTATCGACCGAAGCCGATCGAGCGGGAAACCACATGCTTTCTTTTTCTTAATTTTCTTTTCCTTCCTTTATTGATCGTACCCATCCCATCCTTGTCCTTTTCTGGATTCCCCGTTTGTGTTGCTTGTTTGTTTCCAAGGATTTTGATTTGGTTCGTAAAAAAAAAAAAAAAAAGAGTGTTCCTTTCGTTTGGATTCAAGAAAGATGGCCACTTTACCCCTGGCAGAGATGAATGCAACGGATGATCTAAACTCGAGTAACACGCCCGACGAAGAAGAAGATGGTGATGATGATAGCTATATCCTGGAATTGGATCCACGGCGCACCTCGGATGATGACTTCTGATTGACAATCACACGGTTTTGTATTATATGCAATGGCAGCAACGAGGTATCCAAGGCCACACAAATAAACACTAGTCCAAGTGAAACGCAGACTCGTCAACTTTTTTTTACTTGCTAAATAGCTAGCTACACAATCTGATAATAACATTGTCGTGGACCAAGCACTGGAAGACCATGACCGGGTGGGGTGTATGCAACCAGAAGCGGCAGGGATAGAGGGTACGGATGGGGTAAATAAATCATCGACTCGACAGATGACCGACATATGACTCCGAAGCCCAACCGAGATTTATCGACATCATGGAAGACGTTTCAGAATTTGCTCATCATGAGGGTCACGCTGTGGTGCTGCTCTGCTGCCACCGGCTCCTCGATCAGGCTCTCCATTTCCATTGTGAACTTCTCCATGGCCGGGCCGGGCAAGCAAACAGGGACCACGATCCCGTCCTCCCCCTTGCCGTTCCTGAAACGAATGTAGAAGCTTGCCACTCCAGGGATGGCCCCTACGCCACCCTTCGCCGGACCACCATAGGCCGCCTTCCCCCACCCGAAGTCCACGTCCCCAAAACCAGCTTTCGTCACGTCGGACACGAGGTAAGACCGGACCACCGTGAAATGCGGACGCCCCCTCAGCACCATCAGATCTGCCACCGACCGTACGTACTCGTCCGTCACGTCCGATTTGGCCTTCCTTACCAAATCAAGCGCGTAGCCCAATGGGTTCGCGCACAACTTGCCGGCTTTCGAGACTGCCACCGGGAACACGAACGCGTTCCCGTAGTAGCCGACCGGCAGTCCCAGGTCGCTCTTACCGCGCGCGTTCACGATGCATATCATGCGGACCTCCTCGTCAGCGTCGGGGGAGATGGCGATGGTGCGGCACTTCCAGAGGCATGCGGTCAGGATTTCGAAGGTGGAGCTGTTGCGGAGGTGAGGGGGCACGCGCCTCCTGAGCGCCGCAACCTCCCTTGTGCCGAAGAAGAAGGAGCGATGAACCATGTCGTCGAGCGGAACGATGGTGCCCCTGGTGTCGCGCACGTCGTCGTACTCGCGGTGCTTACAGGTGGCACGTGGAGGGCTGCGCGCCTCTAGGATCTCGCGCGCCCACACAGGGGGCACGGAAGGGGCAGCCGCCCCACGTGCGAGTTCGGCGACGGCGTTCATGAACTGGACCAGCCCGGGGGCGTCGGACATGGTATGATTGAGGCGGATGGCAAAGATGAAGCCACCGCAGAGCAGTCGGGTCACCTGGACCAGAGTTCGCCGCGATCATGGACATCAGTAAGTGTGCATATGTATTTGGTGTGCTTCTGACTTACTTGCTATAATATTTTCGATTATTGTATAAATAAGACAAAAGGCCATGTCATCTCTTGCTCTCTCTAAAAATGGAAACTGACATGTTCCAAAACTATCCAAGTAAATCATTACCTGAATCAGCAGCAAGGGGCAGTCGAGAACGCCATCGGATCCTGGGACGTTGTAGACGAGCTCCTCCAAACAGGGGAAGGGTGGCTGCAGCTCATCGCCAAATTGCTCGAGACGGACATCTGCGT
Source organism: Musa itinerans (assembly GCA_001649415.1). Lineage (NCBI taxonomy): Eukaryota > Viridiplantae > Streptophyta > Magnoliopsida > Zingiberales > Musaceae > Musa > Musa itinerans. Next base: position 7,954 of record LVTN01002801.1, read on the forward strand.
CGGCCTCGATGAACAAGATCCCCTCGCCGGTGCACTCCACCACCAGCTTTCTTCCGGCAGCTTGCCTGAGCCGACCCGCGAAGGGGTAGTAGAATACGAGGGCCCTCGCCAGGGCCTCTCGGATGACCTTAGCCTGGTCTCGTCCTCCCATCGAGGGGTTGTTCCGGTAGAATTGGATCACGGGGATGTGGAAGCGCAGCCCGTCTTGGTCGTCGATGTCGGAGAGGCGCTTGAACTCGTGGGGCGTGGGCCCAGAGGGGGCCACCAGCACAGGCTTCTGCCTGCGGACGGTGAAGGTGAGGGACGGTGCCATGACGCAGAGGAAATGGATGAATCGAGGGAGGACGAGACGTGCGGGCGCTTCTCTGTCACCGAAGAAGTGTGTGTGCGTCTGGTGTGCGCCTGCCACAGAGCTGAAGGTATTATTATGATGCCTTCCAAGGGAAGCGGGAGCGGTATTTATGGACGGGATGCGGGAGGGAGACTTAGGTGGTTGAGTCGATCATTGTAAATGCGTGGGCCACAGCCGGTGGTTGTGAATTTAAACATCCCTGTGAGAGTGTCTATTTGTCGGAAAGTTCCCGTGAGCTAGTTAGAAGGTGTGTGGCAGATTTCTCGGCTGCTAAGATCAACATGCTTTCTGGTCAATATCCTTCTCGACTTACTGGCTTTGTTCTTCGTCCGGGCATTGTTGTTGCGATGCACATCGCTTGACTTGGAAGGAGAAACCCTCTCCTGTAATTCCCGACTTCTGATTGATTTATGTAAGAACTAAAAACTGTATGCTCGCGATAAGAAAGATGATAGTTTCTGGGTGATGACCAACAAAATATATATATATATATATATATATATATATATGATGTCATGATCGATGGTACACGGATCTTTACATTAGGTATCGTATATGTGTATGACGAAATTTTGTTAATGTGACACCCAACAACTCCATTTATTAACGGAGAAAAAGCGCTGCACCTACACAATAACTTCATCTTCTTCCGGTCACAGTCGTTTTTGTCTGCAGAACTGGGATTTCCCGGGAAACTTGTTAGCCGACGGAGAACGTGGTTGACTTGGAACCCAGCGCGACCAAGCGTTGATGAATGGAAAGATCAAGGTCAACTGGTTACAATCGTTTAGGAGCACCGAGAGGCATCGACGAAATTACGAGACTCTAAAATAAGACTTGTGAGTCTATAGGTGACCGCCATAATATTGGTTAGTTCAATGAGAAACTGTTATCTCTTGATACCGGTGAACTGTTGCATCTCGATAAAGAATGACCAGCTTGATTTGGCACAAGCGTGACTTATGCGTAGTGAAATTGAGGTGCGGGTGCGCATTCTCAATATTCATGCTAACCAACCACATTTAATCAGTCCTCTTCGTTAAAAGATTCGGTCGCTGATAATATGATTGATAAAGGAACACCACAAGTTAGTTGTGTGATATGCGAATCCAAGTAACGTATGCCGTGGATATTCCAAGGTCTCGTATCTATTAAAACACAAAAGGTAACATCTTAATCCTGTTAGAATAGTCTTTCGAATTCAAGTTGAGTTGGTTTTATGTTCCAAAGTAACCCTTTTATATACGATACTCTCTAAACATATGGGGGACAGAAGTTTCAAAATAATGAATAAATAAGGTCAAAAAATACAGTCGGATTCATTAGATAAATAAAAACCATCTACAAAGTTAAGAAGTAGTTTATGACGATGATAGATCTCCCATAAAAATTAGGTTCAATCCCCCCCCATGTTTTCTTTTTTTATGAACGGAGGCTTTTGAAAAACGTTGCCAGCAAATTGGAAAGAGAATATTTAACCTAGAAATATAATTAGGGCTGTGTGTTTAAGAGGGATGTGTTAGATTGTGTCTTATGAAACAATGAATATTGCGTCAACACCTCCGCACATTTTAAACAATAATGAGGTGATCATTCAGTTATCTTAACTAGAAAGCCTTTGACAGTTTATTACAAGGACCTGAGTTTAAATATCATCTTTATTGTTAACTTTTTTGAAAAAATGCCCGCTTACCTAAATATTATAAGCCGGAGTCATCGTCAACGTCGTGGTGGTTCTCCTTCTGTGGATGACACTGCTCCTTGACTGCAACAGCAATCGATCTCTCAAGTTAGTCAAACTGGATCGCACATAAAGCGTTACTATCTATGCATACTCAATCGTGCCTCACATGGGAACGATGGACCCTCGACACAGAGAAGTAGTAGGTGGCTTGACTGACCATTAAACGTTAATCAAACCTCATTCTCGATCATATTTTCGTCACTTGATTATGGGGGAGGGGGGGTACTATTTATTGCCTACCTTCTTTCGCTCCATCCTCCATTAATTAGACTGGCGATTTAAGTTCGGTTGGTTCGTGGGAGTACATCGACACGATGAGAACTTCCCTCCTACCTTATGCTCTGACAAAATGAGTGGGTACCCACTAGGATGGTAGACGCGCAACGAGTGAGTTGTGTTTTTGGGTTCGATTTAAATTATGTGTGAAATGGCGAGTCGTGGTCAAAGTCGTAGTCAAAAGTCAAAGCGAGTACATCGTCCATTCAAAAGGTTCGTGTTCCTACTATGGAGTGGTTGGCCGTTGTGGTCAGGGCTGACCGCGGAGAAGTCGTGCTGCTTTCTCGTTTTCCAATTCTCTGCACCCATGGCCGCGAACTCCTTCCACCGTTGGTTCCTTGATCGGTGGAATAAGACACCATCACACCGTGTGGTCGTCCGAGCTCTCCCAACCATATCGGCCATGCTCAACACGTTCGCACGGAACCACCTACTACCCCATGTATTCGCCAACACCCTGACCAGTCATACCACTTAACTATTGGACCTAAAGCTCTCTCACTTATTTTTACGGTATATTAAATATTATCGATATATTTTTTTATTATTAAATAATGATGAGAGAAGAAATTATTATTGTCTTGATCAATCTGATATAGTTTGAACTCGTATGCATATTATTGTTTGAAATATCTTCGAAATGAAAATATCGAGCTTTCGAGGTATCACCTGCATAAATATCAAGGTACAGAGAGATTTCCTAACTTAATTCCTTTGACGCTTAAGTAAATAATCCGAGGTCTATAAATATCGACACGATTACTCAAAAAGATAAGCCCCCCATTTTATTATGTTGGAGATGAGCTTTTATACCTGGTCATAAAGAGGTAAAATATTTCATGAAATATTATATAGTGAGGCAGCCTCTACCACCTCCAACAATCTCCCATTGGCCTCTTCTCATAGATCGTTTGCCATGGACCCTTACCATGACCCCCTACCTATATAGCCAAATGGGTGGAGGGTGATCTTGTCTTCTCTTTCCATGTTGGATATCATATGGTAGTTGCGTATCGAATGACAATTAGCTAACGACATACTCTCTATCATTTGCCCCCCTTAAGTGTTTCAGGGCTCTTATTAGAGGGATATAAAGTGCAACGTCTGACTCATCCAGCATTTTAAGCTCATACCTCTTTGATCCATTATTAACCTTGTGACATATTTAGTTCGTCTAACACATCTAGTCCATTATGCACCTTGCATTATTCTAAACGAGTTTGTTCGACATGTTTGTTTAAGATCCCCTCCTCTAGTATTGCTGGTGGTGATCCATCGTCAACCTGCTCCTCGTATCATCAAGTGATGCATATTAGCTTGATGGGGTCGAGTTTTTCGATCTCCATGTCTTGAGTAGAGATGGGGGTCGGGTTTCCTGACCTCCACGCCTCGAGCGAAGGTGAGGGTGGGACTTCCCAACCCTCACGCCTTAGGCGAAGGCAAGGGTTGGGCTTACTGACCCCCACACCTTGAGCAGAGACGGGGTTGGACTTCCCGACTCCTGCGCCTCGGGCAAAGGTGGGGGTCGGGCTTTCCGACCTCTGCGCTTGGGTGAATATTGAGGTTGGGATTCCCGATCTTCGTGCCTCGGTGGAGGTGCGGGTTAGATTTCCTGACCTCCATACCTCTGATACATTTTATCTTGTGTCTCTCACCGTAACGAGATTCTTCTAGCATAGATCGAGTTTTTCTAACTCATGCATATCGGACATATTTTGTCTTGTGCCTCTCGCTGTGACGGATTTCTTTTGACACGGGTCAAGTTTTTTTTACTCATGTCTTGAGCATATTTTGTCTTATGCCTTATATCGTAGTGTGTTTCTTTTGACACAGGTCAAGTTTTTTCGACTCGTACACCTCAAGCATATTTTGTCTTGCACCTCTCACTATGGCAGGTTTCTTCTGATATGGGTCAGGTTTTTCAACTCGTGTGCCTCGAGCATATTTTGCCTTAGGCCTTTCGTTGTAGTAGGTTTCTTTTGATACAGGTCCGGTTTTTTTTACATCGATCACTTTAATATTTTCCAAGGTAGTCTTTGCACATCAGTTACTTTTACACTTTTCGAGATGATATTTGCATATCGTTCACTTTTACGCTTTCTGAGATGGTCTTCGTACTTCAATTACTTTTATTGTTTTTTAGGTACTCCTTTATCAATTAATCTCCCTTCGGAATTGACTCATGCTTTGATACCACCTTTGTCACACCCCCCAAATTAGTACATTTAAGAGGTGTGATATTATCTTAACTCAAGAAAATTATAATTCATCCATAATCTAAACCCAAGATCCAAAATATTATTTGAGGAAACTGAAAAATATTCAAGCATCATTCACATTCATAAAATCAGTGTAGTTTATGATCATATACCACATCACTCGAACATTTATTATGAATTATTTAAATATTAAGAAAAAAGATAGTTTCTTTTGTAGTTATTAGACATTTGAAAAAGTAATTTTTTTAATAGTTATTTTGGTAGTTATTTACAAAGGTTGTGTTTTTTGTAAAAATATCTATAAATAGGTATTTGAGAGTAAATTATAATCAACTTTTTTTCTTTTTGATTCTTCTTTCTTGACTTCAAAAATAACTCTGCAAGTGATTGAAAAAACATTCTCTTATTCCTATTTAAAGATTCTTTGTTATATGCTCAATATAGATCTTCTAAAGGTTTATCATATCCAGTAAAATTATTTGCATTAAACTCATAGTAATCTTGTTGAGAAGAGGGTTCAAATATCATTTTTAAAAAATTATTTATACATATTTCAAGCCTAAATATATTTCCTATAGTGTTCTTGATCTTTTGTTTGTTTTTTATAGTTGGTTTCGATATTATTATTCATTATCTTCTTTATTATATTTTTTTAATAATCTAAAATTGATATTTTGTGAGTTTATACAAATTCACCATAGAAGTCACAAATACTATCAAATTGTTGAATCACGATTTCGTTTGTTTGGATCGTTTTTATGGGACAAATTTCACCAATTGGCAAGTTAAGATGAAGTTCATTTTGATTGCTTTGAAGATTTTCTATGTGCTTGATCTAAATCTTCTATCAATTCCTGATCCAATCGATAATGGTATCAATGAAGTCAAGACTAAACAAAAGAAGAGAAATTAAGATGAAGTTATATGCAGAGAGCACATTCTTAATGCTCTTTTTGGATCGACTTTATGATCTTTATACGGTGGAACCATCTGCAAAAGTAATTTAGAATGCTTTGGAATTCAAGTCTCAGAGGAGGAAGGTATAAAGAAAATTTTAATTTCTAAATATTTTGATTACAAGTTTGTGGATGACAAGCCAATCTTGGCATAAGTGCATGAGTTGTAGGTTATTATTAATCAATTGAGGATTGAAAAAATCGAACTTCCTAAACCTTTTCAAGTAGAGGCTATAATAGCCAAGTTGTAAAAGATTTTGCATGACTCCAAGGACATCACTTTGGAGTAAATTCAAAAACATCTACGAATCGAGGAGGAATCAAAGATGAGAGACAAGAATGAGAACTCTTTTGGTAATACAAAGACAAATGTCATGAATCAGCCTAAGAATTTCAACAAAGACAAGCAAAATAAGGAGAATCATCTTAGCCCCAAAACGGATCAAGAAAAATTTAAGAAGCCAAAGAGTAGAGGCTGTTTTGTTTTTAGAAAACCTGATCATTTTGCTAGGGATTATAGATTTAAGAAAGCCAAAAATCGGAAGTCAACTTCGTTGAGTGAGATGATAATATAATTGCTCTAGTGAGTGAAGTGAATGCTATATTTGGCAAGGTTTTTGGTTGGTGGTATGATACTTGTGCTACTATCCATGTTTGCTATGATAAGACACTCTTCAAGACTTATAAAGAAGTCATAGATGGGTAAAAGATTCAAATGAGAAATGAAGTTCGTTCTAAAGTGATTGGTAAGGGAAATATGAAACTCACTTTCAGGGAAAGAAAGTCACTCTTATGAATGTTTTTCATGTATCAAATATAAGTAGAAATTTAGTGAGTAGGAATCTCCTTGGTAAACCTAGAATTAAATGGAACTTTTGTTGGAAAAGGTTATTCCGCTGAGAGAATGGTCAAATTATCTATTGTTGACGATGATTCTGAAATTAGTAAAGATGTTACTTTTGTTTATATTATTGATTCTTATTCATTGTGGCATGATAGATTAGCACATATTGGAACTAGCACCATTACAAAATGGTTAAATGTGGCTCAATAAATTATCATTTTGATGATATTAATAAATATGAAATTTGTGTTAAATCAAAGATGACAAAGAAACTATTCAAAAGTGTTGAAAGATATCCTAACTTGTTAGATTTAATACATTATGATATATGTGAATTAAATGACATGTTAACAATAGGATGCAATAGATATTTCATCACTTTTATAGATGATATGTCTAGGTTCATATATGTTTATTTATTGAAACATAAAAATAATGCTTTTAAGGCATATAAAGTAGAAGTTGAAAATAAATTAGGGAAAAAAATTAATGTTTTAAGAAGTGATAGAGGAGGAGAATACTTTACTAACGAATTTAACTTCTTTTATGAACAACATGGCATAATTCATGAATGTTCAACACTTAGAACACCTAAATAAAATGGATGAGCAGAAAGAAAAAATAAAACTTATCTATAGATGATAAATGCTATGTTGTTACATGCTAAATTGCCTTATAATTTGTAGGGAGAAGCTTTATTAGCTGCATGTCATATTTCAAATAGAATTCCTTCTAAAAAGAGCAAAATATCTCCATATGAGTTATGGAAGGGAAGACAACCTAATATTGATTATTTAAAAGTGTGGGGGTGTCTTGCATATTGCAAGAATAATAATCCTCAAAGGATAAAGTTGAGACCTAGAGGAATCAAATGTGCATTTGTAGGCTATGCCTTAAATATCAAAGCTTGTAAACTTCTTAATTTGGAGTCTAATGTCATAATAGAATCACGAGATGTGGAGTTCTTTGAACACTTATTAACTTTAAGTGATAATATTCATCCTCCAACTAGTGAAAAGTCATCGGTGGAGATATCTCAAGAGGTTGGTGAGCAACATAATATTCTTTTGATTAGATATCAATCAAGTTCACTAGAGGTTGGAGAGCAATCTCATGAATTAAGGAGAAGTGTTCGTGAACAAAAAGCAAAAATATTAGGACTAGATGTGTTTGATTCTTAAAGTATTTCCTTTTACCTTGTAGAAGGAACTACTAAGAGAGTCTTAAGAACAATTCCTCTTATTTTACAAGTGGAAGATGATCCTAAAATGTTTAAAGAAGCTATGGCCACTCATGATGCTGCTTTCTGGAAAGATGTTGTTAATGATGAGATGAATTCTATTATGTCAAACCACACTTGGGAACATATTGATTTACCTTCTACCTCTAAACCTATTGGTTTTAAATGGGCATTTTATAGGAAGTATCATATAGATGGTACTCTTCAAATGGTCAAAGCAAGGTTAGTTGCTAAAATATTTCGACAAAAGGAAGGAATAGATTACTTTGACACATGCTCCTTTGGCTAGGATCACTTCATTAGAATTATTTTTGCTTTAGCATTAATTTTTGATATTTATGTTCATTAAATGGATGTCAAAATGATATTTCTAAATGGAGACCTCAACGAGGAGGTGTATATGGAACAACCTGAAGGGTTTGTTCTATCAAGAAATGAACATAAAGTATGCAAGCTTATCAAGTCATTGTATGGGTTAAAGTAGTTTCCAAAATAGTGGCATAAGAAATTTGATACAACAATTCTTTCTAATGGATTTATCACAATATTATAGATAAATATATTTATTTTAAAACTTATGATGACTGTATGGTGATAGTTTACCTTCATGTTGATGATATGCTAATAGTGAGCAATGACATGAAAGGTGTCGTAGAAACAAAGAAGTTTCTAACTTCAACATTTAAGATAAAAGATCTTAGGAAAGTTGATACCATACTAGGTATCAAGATAAAAATAAATAGTGGGGAATATGTTTTGAGTCAATCTCATTACATAGAGAAAGAACTAAAGGAATTTAGTCACTTAAAAATCAAAGAAGCAAATTGTAGGAAAATATAGGGGCAACATCACATGTGTAGTGGAAGAACATAAAACAAAAATCCTAAATTTCTAAAAGGTGTTTATAGTAATTTCTAAAAACAACTCATAAAATGCATCCACTAATTTCATAGTAAGGTAAAGGAGTTTTGGTTGAGTCACTTACCTCCTTGTCGAAGGCCACCAAGGTATAGTTTGTCACTTCGTCTTTGTTGGTTTGCTCCTCGTCTTCGGACATACTCGTTTCATCCTATGTTGCCTTGAGTGCTTTCTTCTTCTTTTGTGCGAGCATCTTCTTCTTCAGTTGCGGACATTCACTTTTGAAGTGCCCCGACCGATTGCATTCATAGCAAGTTATTTTATTATTTTTTAAGTTCATTTTTATTATTTGATTCTTGTTTTATAAGCTTTTTAAATTTTATTGTGAGGAGTTCAAGGTCATCATCATCATCATCACTTAGTTTTCTCTCAAGTGGTCTTCTATTGTTTAAAGTGCTAAATCCTTCATGTTCTTTGGAAGGTTATTCTCATATTCGTCTTGTGTCATACAACTCATTTCATAGGTCATTAAAGACTCGATTAGTTCTTCAAACCAAAAATTGTTTAGGTCCTTTGCTTCTTTAATGTTAGTTACTTTAGGATCCCAATTTTTGGAAAAGGATCTTAGAATATTATTTACAAGTTCAAGATTAGAAAAACTTTTACCAAGTGCTTTTAAACTATTGACGATATCCGTAAAACGGATGTACATGTCTCCAATGGTTTCGCTTGGTTCCATTCAAAATAATTCAAAACTATGTATCAAAAGATTAATTTTAGAATCTTTAACTCTACTAGTGCCTTTGTGTGTGATTTCAAGAGTGTGTCAAATGTCATGCGTAGTTTCGCAAATAGAAACCTAATTAAATTCATTTTTATCTAGAGCATAAAATAAAGCATTCATTGCTTTAGCATTCAAAGAAAAAGTCTTCTTCTCCAAATCATTCCATTCATTTATTGGATTGGAAGACTTTTCAAAACTACTTTCAATAATGTTTCATAAATCGAAATTCACAGAAAGCATGAAAACTCTCATTCGAATTTTCCAATGTGTAGTCCATCCCATTGAACATAGGAGGACGAATGATAGAGTGACCCTCTTGAAAGCTGAAAAAAGTCATTTCTCTTAGGTGTTAAACCAAACAGAGAAAAATGTGGCTCTGATATCAACTGTTAGGATCAAGTTAGCACTAAGAGGGGGGGTGAATTAGTGCTTTCGATAAAAACGACGTTGATTCAAAGATTCATTCGATAAAGCTTGTATCCGGAAAAGTATTTAAACTTAAAAATGTTCGTAAATGATTGAGGATAGTGAACAAGTAAATCAGTGAGTGATGAGAATGAAAAGCATGAAAGAAATAGTACGGAAAGAAAGCACTCTATATTTATAGTGGTTCGATTGTCGTGACCTACATCCACTCCTGATTTCTCCTCCGTTGAGGCCACCGACGTCTACTAATGGTCTTTCTTCAATGGGTGAAGACCAACTACTATCTTACAACCCTTTTCTCCTTTTCACAAGTTTAGGAGATAACCTTTATAACCACTCAACCCTCCCTTAAATAGAAATTACAATTTTGGAGAAGAGGAGGGGAACTCTCAAGATTACAACAACGTTTTCCTCAATTTATGTTCTTGGTTCATATGTTAACTGGGCAAGGATGAGTGGGGTTTTTATACACCCCAAATGGATTCGAATTTGGAGCTAAAAATTTGAATCTCCAAGATTTCAGGGTATTGGCGGTGGTATCTGACACTAGGATTGACACAGTCTCAGAGACTATCTTGGAGATTGAGCCGTTGCCGGTTCCACCACTTGTATCGGTAGTGCCACCGCCTGACCCAACTTTTAGGTCATTGAATGGGCCTTCCACTTGGCCTAAAATAACCCCAATTCAAGCCTAGTTGGCCCCTAATTGAGTTGGGCAAATTACAGTCTAAACCAACCCAAATAGAACTAAAACTACTTCGATCTAGATAATTATTACAAAGCATTAATCATATATTATCTAACATGTCATTGGTTCATCTGGTGCTTCGTCCGACCCTTCGGCGCATCATCCTCCTCTTCAGCATATTGCCCAATTGGCATATTGTCTTCTCATAGAATCTGATCTCCTTGGCGCAATGTCCGATCTTCTTGGCTCGATGCTTGAATTTGTTAGGATCAAGAGCACTAAGAGGGGAGGGGGGGG
>LVTN01002802.1:2452-17999 GCA_001649415.1 Musa itinerans
TAAGGTTAACTCCATCATCAATTGGTTGTCATCATAAAAAACGGGGAGATTGTTAAATCTCGGATTTTGATGATGAAACCAATTGATAAGTATTTATGATTTGATCTATGTTTTGAGTGATGCAGGATGCTTCAATCAGGGAGAGACAATTAAAGCAAGAAGAATCATGTTGGGCCGGAGGAAAACATGTCAGAAGATTAGACGTTGAGCCGGAGGATCGGTCGACGTATCAATAGAAGGCTTCGGGCCATGGATTCGAGCATCGGTTCAAGAAGAGTGGAAATTGCACCAAGGATATCAGAGTTACGGAGGTCAACTGGCCGATTGGGCAATAGGCCGCAAGAGAGGACGATGCGTCGAAGAATCGGACGAAGCGTCGATGGACCAATGACATGCCGAACAACATAATTAATGCTTAGTAATAATTGTCTAGATCAAAGTATGTTTTTACATGTGCAAGATTAACTACGATAGCAAGGCATAAAGCAAAATGAAGTCTCGGAGTCAAGAACATGATTTTGTTGGGAGTTCGAGAGTTCGTTGGAAGTTCGGACGTTCGTCGGAAGTTCTATTGGAATTGACCGAGAAGTCCCAGAGCTTGCCAAAGAAGCTCATCGGAACTCACCAAGATGATCATCATGAAGTCTAGGAGCTTGCCAAGAGTTCGCTAGAACATTGCCCGAGAGATCGTCGGAAGTTCGCCGGAAGAAACCTTGACTTACGGACTTTGTTTAGCTTAGTAAATATCTTAAAATTTGTAGTTAGCACATAATAGGGATTTGAATTGGGCCAACCCAATTAGAGGATAGTTGGGCTAAGTTTGGGTTGTGTTGGGTCAAGAGAAAGGCCCAAATAGTGACAAAATAGGTGAAACCATCGTGGCACAGTCTTCGAGACTATGTCAAGCAGTGGTACTACCCAGACTCAGTCTTTGAGACTGTATGGATGTTGGTACCGCCCAATGTCAGGCTGCAGGCAGTGGTACCACCTAGTGCAGGCGATGGTACTGCCCGTACCTTAAAATTTCGGGGGTTTAAATTTTGAGCTCCAAATTTGAATCCATTTGGGGCCTATAAATACCCCAGCTATTCCTGCATAGATAAGCAAGAAATAGTGACAAAGCTATGTGATCCTAAAGTTGTAAACCTTAGAAAGTTTAGTTCCCTCCTCCCAAAGCTTAGAGAGAGTTCTAAGGGAGGTGTGAGAGGGGTACCTTGTAAAAGAGGGTTGTAAAAGGTTGTCTCCTAAACCTATGAAAAGGAGAATAGGGTGTAAAAGGTGGTTTGTCTTCACCTATTGAAGGAAGACCGATAGTGGATGCCGGTGGCCTTGATGGAAGAGGAATCAGCAGAGTGGATGTAGGTCACGACAATTGCACCACTATAAAAATCTAGTTTGCCTTTACTTTGAGCAATTTACTTTAAACTAAAAACTGCCTTCTCATTACTTGTTACACTCTTCTTATTGCCTTCAAAGTTAAGCATTTCCGAAATCAATTTTATCGTACAAAACGAAAGAGTTTTCAGAATCGACGTTTTTACCGCTGCACTAATTCACCCCCCCTCTTAGTGCCGACTCTTTTCCTAACAATTAGGTCTTTGAGGACTTATGAAATGACATGGATAGCACATGATAAACTCTAAAATAATATTCTAAAGAACAGAAAGGATATGACACTTAGAACTAAAGAGGACCACTTAGGGAGAAAACTTAAGTGGTGATGATGATGATGATGATGACTTGGCACTTCTTACAAGAAAGTTTAAAATTAAAAAAAAAAAAGAATAAAACAAAACAAGACACTAAGAACAAAAGTGAACTCAAAAAAGACTAAATAATTTGCTATGAATGTAAGAAGTCGGGACACTTCAAAACTGAATGTCCCCACGTGAAGAAGAAGCAACCAAAGAAAAAGAAAGCGCTTAAAGCTTCTTGGGATGACTCAAGTGCATCCGAAAACGAGGAGCCTACCAACAAAAAAGAAGTTACAAATTACACATTAATGCCTTTAATAATTCATAAAAAAAGAATCTTCTTTATCTTATGTTGAATTATTCAATGCCTTTAATGATTTGTTTGATGATTTTAAATTAGTTAGTAAAAAGTATAAATTATTAAAAAAGGAGCATACTTCTCTGGTTAGTGAATTTAATAAATTAATAAATGAGCATGATGATAGTATGTTATATCCTTACACTAGGTGTGAAGAGATAGATTCACTTAAGAAAAAAAATGTTTTGCAACAAAAACAATTAAAAAAATTTAAAATATATAATAAATCTCTAAACATGATCCTTGCTAATAATGGTCATGTTCATAGAAAGGAAAGAATTGGCTTTGTGAGTAACATTCAACAAAACCCAACTATCTTCATTAAAGGATCTACATTACATGTCTCACCTAGAGATAAATATAATTTTTGTGGAAAATATGGACATTATGCCTATAGATGTTCTTTTAAAAAGTATAATCCACACAAATTAGTTTGTTTCGTAAAGGAATCTTAAATAACTCAATAATAATAGTTAAATTAGGTAGATCTATTAATGAGGGATCCAAAGTTAAATGGGTACCTAAAAGAAAACCCTCTTTCTTATAGATATGTTTACAATCAAAAGCTAGAAGTAAGAGATGGTTCCTTGACAGTGGATGCTCGAGGCACATGACTAAAGATCCAACACACTTCTCTAAGCTTACTAACTAAGACGATGGGTATGTCACCTTCGGAGACAACAACAAAAGGAAAATTATTGGCAAAGGAACCATAGGTAACAAGTCAAACCTTTTAATTGAAGATGTGTTATTAGTATATGGTTTAAAATATAATCTACTGAGCATTAGTCAATTATGTAATAAAGGATATAGTATCAAATTTGAATATAATTCTTGTATAATTGAAATACCACATAAAAATAGATCTATGATTGTCTTAAAAAATAATAATGTGTATACTATTGATATTGATGATTTTTACGATGAAATATATTTTTTGGCTTTAGACGATGATGCATAGCTTTGGCATAGGAGATTAGGTCATGCTAACATGAAACTAATCTCTCAAATTTTAACTAGAGAACTTGTAAGAGGAATGCCTAATATCAAGTTCGTCAAAGACAAAATTTGTGATGCATGTCAACTAGGAAAACAAATAAAAAGTAGTTTCAAATAAAAAAAATTAATTAAGCATATCTAGACTACTACAATTGATCCACATTGATTTATTTGGACCAATTGAGACAACAAGTCTAGGAGGTAGTAAATACGGCTTTGTAATTATTTATGATTATAGTAGATACACTTGGACATACTTCTTGGTACACAAAAGTGATTGTTTTAAATATTTTTTAAAATTTTATAAACTTGTTCAAAATGAAAAGGGTTTTATGATTTCGTCTATTCATAGTGATCATGGTAGTGAGTTTCAAAACCATGATTTTCAAAAATTTTGTGAGTCAAATGGGTACAATCATAATTTTGCTACTCCAATAAATCCATAATAAAATGGAGTAGTTGAAAAAAAAAATAGGAGCTTACAAGAGATGACAAGAACCATATTAAACGAACATAGCCTACCCAAATATTTTTGGGCCGAAGCCATTAATACAACATGCTATGTAATGAATAGGGTTCTCGTAAGACCATTACTTTCCAAAATTCTTTATGAATTATTGAATAATAAAAGACCCAATATTTTATATTTTAAAATTTTTAGTTGTAAATATTTTATTTTAAATGAAAAATATGCCTTAGGAAAATTTGATGCAAAATCCGATAAAGGCATATTTCTTGGTTATTCCTCTATTTCTAAAGCTTTTCGTGTCTTTAATAAAAGAACCTTGGTTATAGAAGAATTTATTCATGTTGTCTTTAATGAGCTTCCCAAATTAAAGAAAAATAATTTTGATGATGATTTTAGTTTTGATGCTTTAAATTTAAATGAAAACTCTTTTCCCCCAAGCAACTTAGATGCATCATCTTCCAAAGTATCATTACTCGAGGAATGGAAGTATGTAGATGCTCATCCAAAGGTATCATTACCTGAGGAATGGAAGTATGTAGATGCTCATCCAAAGGAGCTAAACATAGAAGATACATCAAAGGGTGTTCAAACTCCCTCTTCATTTAAGAATTTTTGTGCTAATGCTCCATTCTTATCTCAAATTGAACCAAAATGCATTGACAAAATCCTAAAGGATGATTCATGAGTTATTGCAATGCAAGAGGAATTAAATCAATTTGAGAGAAATAAGGTATGGAAGCTTGTTCTTAGACTTAGTGACCATTTAGTAATTGGTACTAAATGGGTCTTTAGAATTAAGCAGGATAAACTTAGTATCATAGATAGAAATAAGGCTAGATTAGTGGCTAAAGGTTTCAACTAAGAAGAATGTATCGATTATGAAGAAACGTTTACTTTTATGGCTAGATTAAAAGCCATTAGATTACTCCTTAGTTATTTTAAATGGATGTTAAAAGTATTTTTCTAAATGGCTTTATTTCTGAAGAAGTTTATGTTGAAGACTGACTTAGATTTGAGAATACTCTTTTTCCTAACCATATGTTTAAGTTATCTAAGGCTCTCTGTGGATTAAAGTAAGCCCTGAGGGCTTGGTATGAGAGGCTTAGTTCTTTCCTTATTCAAAATAATTTTATGAAAGGCAAGTTCGATACTACATTATTTATTAAATATTTTAAAATAATTTTTTTATTATTCAAATTTATGTTGATGATATCATTTTTTATTCTTGAAATATGTCTTTGTATGAATTTTTTGCCAAAATATGAGTCAAGAATTCGAAATGAGCTTAATGAGCGAATTAACCATTTTCTTAGGATTGTAAATTAAGCAACTAAGTGATGAAATTTTTGTTAGTCAAACTAAATATTCTTTAGATCTATTAAAACAGTTTAATATGGATAGTTTTAAGGCTATTAACACACCAATGGGTACTTCCATAAAGTTAGATATGAACCATGATGGAGAAAATTTTGATCAAAAGACTTATAGGGGTATGATAGATAGTTTACTATATCTCACTACAACTAGACCGGACATTATGTTTAGTGTTAGACTTTGTATTAGATTTCAATCTAATTCCAAGCAATCTCACTTTAAAGTTGTTAAAGGGATTTTTAGATACCTAAAAGGAACTCCTAATATAGGTTTATGGTATCTAAAATCCAAAAAATTTGAATTAATTGCTTATGTCGATGTAAATTTTGCTGGATGTAGAATAGATAGAAAAAGCATATCTGAAATATGTCAACTTTTAGGTTATGCACTTGTCTCTTGGTCTTCCAAAAAACAAAACTTGATTGCATTATCTACAATCGAAATTGAGTATATAGCAGCATGTGCATGTTATGCATAAGTTATATGGATGAAAAACACTTTAGAAGATTATGGAATTCACTTGAAAAACATCCCTATAAAATACGATAATATTAGTACAATATGTTTAACAAAAAATCTCATTCAACACTCTAGAACTAAACATATTGATATTATGAATCATTTTATTAGAGATTATGTTAATAACCATGATATATCTTTGGACTTTATTTATACAATACATCAATTAGTTGGTATTTTTACAAAACCATTGAACAAGGAACAATTTGATTTTATTAGAAGAGAATTAGGCATGTTAAATCTTCCTAATTCATGAGTTCCTCATACATTTTTTTGTTTTCTTTGTTTTGATTACTTGAGTTTTTCTTTTTAAATCGAGATCATTTCCTATCATTCATTTTGCAAGTTACAAAAGAAGAAATTTTATTCATGGACTTTTGGTGTACTTGATCTTTTATGTGATGATCATTTCCTTGAATCCTTCCTCCTTACGAAAGTAGAAAATTTATTTATGGACTTTTGGTGTACTTGATCTTTTATGAGATGATCATTTTTATATGAATCCTTCCTCTTTCTATTTATGAAAGTAGAACCTTGATTCATGGACTTTTGGTGTACTTGATCTTTTATGAGATGATCATTTTTATATGAATCCTTCCTCTTTCTATTTATGAAAGTAGAACCTTGATTCATGGACTTTTGGTACTTACGACTTGATGTGATGAATAAATTACTCCCTTCTTCTTCTTCTCATTTTTTTATGACAAAGGAGAGAAAGTAAAAATGCTAACATGCACATCTCAAGAGAATATAAAAGTGCTTGCATATCTCAAGAGAATCAAAAGTGGTTGCACATCTAAAGAAAAGTGCTAGAAAATTTATTTATGGACTTTTGGTATACTTGATCTTTTATGAGATGATCATTTCTCTATGAATCCTTCCTCTTTCTATTTATGAAAGTAGAATCTTGATTCATAGACTTTTGGTACTTATGACTTGATGTGATGAATAAATTACTCCCTTCTTCTTCTTCTTCTTTTCATTTTTTTATGACAAAGGGGAGAAAGCAAAAATGCTAACATGCATATCTCAAGAGAATAAAAAGTGCTTGCATATCTAAAGAGAATCAAAAGTTCTTGCATATCAAGAAGCAAAAGTTGCTATCTTGCACATCTCAAGAAGCAAAAATTTTGCTTAACTTAACATCTCAAAAACTTGCTAGCTTGCATGTTCTAAAGTGATATAAAACTTGCATACATGGTCCAAATATTTGTTCAACGTTTCTTTATTTTTGTTGATAACAAAGGGGGAGAAATGATGAATGTTTGGTATCATGAAATGATGAATGGTATCATATCCAAAATAATGTTAATTTTGGTATCATGCATGAAGTGATAAATGATTAAAATTTTAATATTCTGATATCATGTATTGTATACCCAAAGTGATGTTGATTTATTTTTGATATCATGCATGAAGTGATAATGAATTATAATGATTTGAAATTGTGCATGTTACATTTTGAAACTATAATGATGCATAATGTATGAAATTTTGATATGATACATTGTATTTGATCATTATGATCGAAATTGTTTCACTTGAATTCAAAGGTTATGATTCCTTTTGAATATAAGTTTTTCTTATCTCAATATGACATATAGATAAGAGGAGTTAAGGTTAACTCCGTCATCAATTGGTTGTCATAATAAAAAATGGGGAGATTGTTGAATCTTAGATTTTGATGATGAAATCAATTAATGAATTAATGATCTAATCCATGTGTTGAGAAAAGTGATGCAGGACTAACTATGATCATAAAAAGATAAAACAATTAAAAAAGAATCGAATGTTGGGCCAAAGTTAAAGATTGGGCATCGGGTCGAAAGAATCGGGGGATACACCAAAGGTTCAGATGATGCATCGGAAGCTCACCAGGAGTTCGTTGGGAGTTCACGAAAGCTCACCAGAAGATCGTTGGGAGTACGCCGAAAGTTTCGTCGGGATTTCAGATGAACAATTGACGTGCCAAACAACTAGGATTGCTTACATTGTAATTATTTAGCCTTAATTATCGTAGTAAGGTGTCTATTTGAGTTAGTTTGGGGAGTAATCCTGCTAACTCAATTAGGGGCCAACTAGGTCCGAACTAGGGCTGAGTTGGGCTTGTTGTTTGGCCCATTCAGTGACCCTTAGCTAGCGTAGGTGGTGGCACTGCTAGGGTTGGCGGTGGCATCGCTTGAGGCTCGGCCTCCCAGATTGGGTGGTGGTATCGTCAGTAGTTAATGTTGTCAGGCGGTGGTATCGCCAAAGCCTAATCTTCAAGGCTTTGTCAAGCGGTGGTACTACTCAATGTCAGTCTGCAAGTGGTGGAACTGCTAGTACCTTAGAAACTTGGGATGAGATACTTTTTGGCTCCATTTTTAAGTTATTTAGGGCCTATAAATACATCATTCTTTCCAGCATGAAAAAGCACAAAAGTGTTTACAAAAGTCTGAAGATTTTGAGTTGTAAAAGTGTTAAAAAGGTGCTAAGTATCGTCCTCCTTCTTTAGTTTTGTGATCATTCTAATAGAGGCGTGAGACTTGTAAAAGTTATCTCCTAAATCTGTAAAAAGGAGAAAGAGTTGTAAGAGAGTAGTTAGTTTTCACCAATTGAAGGAAGACCGTTAGTGAACACCGGTAGCCTCGATGGAGGAGGAATCGGGAGTAGACATAGGTTAGGACGACCGAACCACTATAAAATTGGTGTGCCTTCACTTCTTTGCCTTTTTCCTTTATATTGCTTACTGATTTGGCTACTTACTCCACTTCACACTTTCTCTAAGTTCAAATGCATTTTTGATACGATTTTATCGAAATGATTTTTCTAAATACTCGATGTTTTTACATAAATACTAATTCACTCCCCTTCTTAGTACCAATTTCGATCCTAACAGTGATAACCTTTGAATTCAAGTCGAAACAATATTATTGTATGCATCATAATATCAAATCATGAGTTAAAATATCATTGCATGCATAATTTGAAATCATCATAACTTTAAATCATTAAAGTACATCATACCATGCATGATCATCATCATGACTTCTCCCCCTTTATCATCAACAAAAAGGAGAAAAGTGTAACTAGCAAGTTTTTGAAATATGCAAGCTAGTAAATTTTTAGAGATGTGCAAGTTAATAATTTTTGCTTTTCTTGAGATGTGTAAGATAGTAAGTTTTTGCTTCTTTTGAGATGTGCAAGATAGCAATTTTTTTTCTTCTTTTTGAAATGTGCAAGCTAGTAAACTTTGCTTCTCTTTTGAGATGTGCAAGCTAGCAAGTTTTTCTTCTCTTTGAAATGTGCAAGCTAGTAGTCTTTGCTTCTCTTTTGAGATGTATAAGCTAGCAATTTAGCAAGTTTTGCATTATTTTAGAACATATAAGCTAGCAAATTTTACATCATTTTCGAATATACAAGCTAGCAATTTTGCTTTTCTTTATGATGTGCAAGCTAGCAAGTTTTTCTCTATTAAATGTGCATGGTGGCAAGTTTTCTCCCCATTTGTCATTGTCAAAAAGAAGGAAATAATATAATATTATAATTATTTTCCCTTTATATCAATTATTAAATCATGATAAAAAAGATAAATTTAAATCAAGAGTGATGGGGTATACAATTCATGAATACAAGGGAGTTGTACGTAATGAACATCATATCATGAAAGATATAATATCAAAGATCATGAAAGATCAAGTCATAAATACAAAAAGATATGATTCATTTTGACAAATCTCTTCTTTTGTAAATAACAAAAAGAAACATAGGAGATCAAATGATAAAATATCTTCATTCATGCATAAGAAATCTTAAATCATCAAAATTATTTTCATAGTTTAAGAGATTTATAAAAAAATAATATAAATAGATTCATTAAACTCTTTTTGAAATATTCGATAAACTTTTAGGGATAGAGATATTTAAAAAAAAATACATTCCTTTTTTTTGTTATTTTAATTCATGTGATTGATTTCATACAAGCATTCCAGTTTTCTTTTATGCCAAATTCATGCATCATCGGTTAAAATCAAAAATAAGTTTTATCATAAAAATCATCACAAATACAAGTATGCCCTTATTTAACACATTAAACAACAATGCATCTTCAATTAAAGGATTTGTTACCAATAATTCTAATTCTAATGCTCTTTCATTTATTGTTTCGGCTAGTGAGCTTTATGAAATATTTTGGATCTCCGGTCATATACATTGAGCATCCATTATCAAAATATCATTTTTGCTCCTAGCTTTTGATTGTAGAGATATCTACAAGAAATGTGGGTTTGCTCTATGTACCCATTTAACTTTGGGTCCCTCATAGTTAGATCTATCTATCTTGTCTTTTGGTATAAGGTTATTTATTCCTTTAGGAACTCAAACTAATTTATACGAGCCATATCTTTTAAATGAACATTTATATGCAAAATGACCATATCTACCACAAAAATTACACTTAACATTAGGGATAATATGCAATGTGGGTCCTTTAACAAATATGGTTGGCTTTTGTTGAGTGTTACTCATAAAGTCGATTCCTTCCTTTCTACATATATGATATTTATTAGTAAGAATCATGTTTAACGATTTGCTATCAATTTTAATTTTTTTTCTAAAATTTGTTGTAATAATAAAATTTCCTTTCCAAAGTGTGTCAGAATCATGTAATTATCATGCTCATTTCTTAATTTTTCAAAATTACTAGAGAGAGAGGCATGATCTTTTTTTAGCATTTTATATTTATTAACAACTAATTAAAAATTATCATATAAATCATGAAAATCATTTAGCAATTCATTATAAGGTAAATGAGTTTCGATTGAATCACTTACCTCATCATTAAGAGCCATCAATACATAGTTCGCCACCTCGCCTTTGTTGGTTTGCTCCTCGTCTTCGGATGCACTTGACTCGTCTCATGTTGCCTCGAGTGCTTTCTTCTTCTTTAACAGTTTATTCTTCTTTTGTTGAGGACATTTACTTTTGAAGTGCCTCAGCCAATTACATTCATGACAAATAATTATGTCCTTTTTAAGTTTATTTTTAGATTTTTGTTTAATAATTTTTTTAAATTTTATTGTGAGGAGTTCAAAATCATCATCACCACTTGAACTTTCACTTGAGTGGTCCTCTTTTATTCTAAGTGTCAAATCATTTCTATTCTTTGGAAGGTTGTTTTCATGTTCGTCATGAGTCTTGCATGTCATTTCATATGTCATCAATAAATCGATGAATTTTTGCAATGAAAAATTATTTAAGTCCTGTGCCTCTTGTATTGTAGTTACTTTTGGATCCAAACTCTTTAGTAGGGATCTTAGAATCTTGTTTACAAGTTTAAGATTAGAAAAATATTTGCCAAGAACTTTCAAATCATTGATGACATCCGAAAAAAGGGTGTACATGTCTCCAATGGCTTTGCTTAATTTCATTCGAAACAATTCAAAACTATACATCAAAAGATTAATTTTAGACTCTTTAACTCTACTTGTGCCTTCATATATGATTTTGAGTATGTGTCAAATTTCATGTGCAGTTTCATATATAGAAACTTGATTAAACTTATTTTTATCTAAATCATAAAATAAAAAATTCATAGCTTTAGCATTTAATGAAAACGATTTTTTCTCAAAATCACTCCATTCATTCATAAGTTTAGAGGGTGTTTGAAAACCAAATTTGACTATATTCCATAAATTGAAATCCATAGAAAGCAAGGAAACTCTTATATGTGTTTTCTAATATGTGTAGGTCGTTCCATTAAATATAGGAGGTCGAGTGATAAAGTATCCCTCTAGATTGCTGGTAAAAGATATTCTCTTGGGTGTTAAACCAATCGAGAAAAACTTGGCTCTGATACCAACTGTTAGGACCGCTTCAGTACTAAGATGGGCGTTGGGGGGGNNAAGAGGGGCGTTTGGGGGGGGGGGGGTGTGAATTGGTGCTTATGTAAATTTACGTCGATTCAAAAAATTTCATTCGATAAAAGCCCGTATCGAAAAGATGTTTAACTTAAAAGCATTCATAAGCATAGTGAGCAAGTAAATCTGTTTGTAATAAGAATGAATATCATAAAGTAAATGCAAACCGATTTACAGTGGTTCAGTCATCCTGGCCTACGTCCACTCCCGATTCCTCTTCACTCAAGGCCACCGGCTTTCACTACCGATCTTCTTTCAATGGACAAAAATTAACTATCCTTACAACTCTTTCTCTTTTTCATAAGCTCAAGAGAAAACATTTACACCTCTCTTTTAGACCTCACTCCTCTTATAGAAAACTTCTAACTCTAGGAGGAAGAGACTTACTAAGTAAAGAGAGATTATAACTTTTCTCAAGTATTTTTTTTCCTTTTAAAACTCTTTTTCTTGCTTACCCAAGTAGGAAAAAATAGGGTATTTATAGACCCCAAATAACTTCAAAAATGGAACAAAAAAAGATCTTATCCCAAGTCCTAGTGGTACCACTACTTGCTAGGCTGACAATTGGTGGTACCACCGCCTAGTCTGGGCAGTACCACCGCCTACCAGACTAATGCTAGGCAGTACCACCACCCAGTCTGGCGGTATCACCACCTGACACTAGCGATGCCACCACCTAACCCATTTATGGGTCATTGAATAGGCCTCCTAATGGGCCTAACTTAGCCCCAAATCAAGCCTAATGGGCCCCTAATTGAGTTAGCCTGGTTACACTTGAAACTAACTCAATTAGACCTAGACTACTTTGATCTAGACACACATGATTACAAGCATGAATTCTATGTTGTCCGATATGTCATTAGTTCATCCAGTGCTTCGTCCGATCCTTCGGCACATTGTCCTCTCCTTTGGCGTATTGCCCAATTGGCATATTGACCTCCCGCAACATCTAATCTCCTTGGTGCAATGTTTGTTCCTTCGGCTCGATGCCCAATGTCAACCTGTTCCTTTTGCCCGATGCCCGAATTAGTGCTTACGTAAATTTACGTCGATTTGAAAAACTTCATTCGATAAAAGCCCGTATCGAAAAGATATTTAACTTAAAAGGGTTCGTAAGTGTAGTGAGCAAGTAAATCAATTTGTAATAAGAATAAAAACCATAAAGTAAATACAAACCTATTTATAGTGGTTCGGTCATCCTAGCCTACGTCCACTCCCGATTCCTCTTCACTCAAGGCCATCGGCTTTCATTATCGATCTTCTTTCAATGGACAAAGATCAACTATCCTTACAACTTTTTCTCTTTTTCACAAGCTCAAGAGAGAACCTTTATACCTCTCTTTTAGACCTCACTCCTCCCATAGAAAACTTTTAACTCTAGGAGGAAGTGACTCACTAACTAAAGAGAGATTATAACTTTTTTCTCAAGTATTTTTTCCCCTTTTTTAACTCTTTTTCTTGCTTACCCAAGTAGGAAAGAATAGGGTATTTATAGACCCCAAATAACTTCAAAAATGGAGCCAAAAAAGATCTCATCCTAGGTCCTAGTGGTACCATCGCCTGCCAGGCTAACAATTGGTGGTACCACCGCCCAGTCTGGGTGGTACCACCGCCTACCAGACTAACATTGGGCAGTACCACTACCCAGTCTGGTGGTGCCACCACCTAACACTTGCGATGCCACTGCCTAACCCATTTATAGGTCATTGAATAGGCCTCTTAATGGGCCCAACTTAGCCTCAAATCAAGCCTAATGGGCCCCTAATTGAGTTAGCCTGGTTACATCCAAAACTAACACAATTAGACCTAGACTACTTCGATCTAGACACATGATTACAAGCATGAATCCTATGATGTCCGATATGTCATTAGTTCATTCGGCGCTTCGTCCGATCCTTTGACGCATCATCCTCTCCTTTAGCGTATTGCCCAATTGGCATATTGACCTCCCGCAACATCTAATCTCCTTGGTGCAATGTTTGTTCCTTCGGCTCGATGCCCAAACTCATGGCATAAAGTCCTTTCGGCATGTCAACTTGTCCTCGAGTCCGACGTCCAATCTTCTAATATGTTCCACTCCGGCCTAACATCTGATTTTTCCTGCTTTAATTGAATTATCTTTTCATGATCGAAGTTAGTCCTGTGTCACTCAAACGCACATTAGATCATAACTTCATCAATTGATATTATCATCAAAATCTATGATTCAACATGGCACACACTTGAAGTTACTCATGAAAGCACAAATAGAGTTAAAAAATCTAAGATTAATCTTTTGGTATATAGTTTTGAATTAATTCGAATGAAGCTAAGCGAAACTATTGGTGACATGTAAACCTGTTTTACGGATGTTGTCAATGGTTCGAAAGCTCTTGGTA
Organism: Musa itinerans; assembly: GCA_001649415.1. Classification (NCBI taxonomy): domain Eukaryota; kingdom Viridiplantae; phylum Streptophyta; class Magnoliopsida; order Zingiberales; family Musaceae; genus Musa; species Musa itinerans. Next base: position 16,141 of record LVTN01002802.1, read on the forward strand.
AATGTTTCACTAATCTTGAACTTGTTAACCAAATTCTAAGATCCCTTCTAAAAAATTAAGATCCAAAGATAACTGCTATTCAAGAAGCAAAGGACATGAACTATTTTTCTCTAAAAGAATTCATAGGATCATTAATGACCTATGAAATGACTTGCAAGGTACATGATGAACATGAGAACAACTTTTCAAAGAATATGAAGGATATTGTACTTAGAACAAAAGAAGATCACTCGAGCAAAAACTTAAGTTATGATGATGACATAGAACTTTTCATAAGAAAATTTAAAATATTCATAAAACAAAAATTTAAGAATAAAAATGAACTTAAAAAAGACACAATCATTTGCCATAAATATAAGAAGCCAGGACACTTTAAAAATGAGTGTTCACAATTGAAAAAGAAGCTTGCACAAAAGACAGAAAGCACTCAATGCGACTTGGGATAAATCAAGTGCATTAGAAGACGAAAAGCAAACCAATGAAGACGAGGTAGCGAACTACGCTTTGATAGCTCTCAACAATAAGGTATGTGACTTAATCAAAACCTCTTTACCTTATAATGAATTACATGATGCATTTCATGATTTATATGATGGATTTAAATTATTTGGTAAGAAATATAAATTGCTAAAAAAGATCATGTTTCTCTCACTAGTAAATTTGATAAATTAAAAAATAAATATGACAATTGCATGTTAACTCCTTGCACTAAAATGTTGAATCTCGGATTTTGATGATGAAACCAATTGATAAGTATTTATATTTTAATCTGTGTTTTGAGTGACGCAGGATATTTCAATTAGGATGAGACAATTAAAGTAGGAAGAATCATGTTGGGCCGGGGGAAAACATGTCAGAAGATTGGACGTCGAGCCGGTGGATCGGTCGACATATCGACAGAAAGCTTCGGGCCATGGAATCGAGCATCGGGCCAAGAAAAGTGAATATTGTGCCAAAGATATCAGAGTTGCGGAGTCAATTTGTCGATTGGGCAATAGGCCGCAAGAGAGGACGATGCGCTGAAGAATCGGATGAAGCATCGAGGGAATAAAAGCCATGCATCGTCATTAAAAATCAATATGGAAATAATCAAAATACACATTCTTGCTTCTCAAGCACATACATAAGATTAATCTTACTAGGTGTACAAGCATTATATTTATATCTAACATTTTATTGCATTATAAAACATGTAATTTTCATCATCAGTTTCAAAATTACGACCATGATCATATTTTTGCATTTTTATTTTTAAATATTTAATTTTCAAGAAAATTGATTCAAAACTAAATTACAAAAAAAAATGCATTATGAAAAGCATTATGTAATTTTGAAGTAAATTAGGGGGATTTCAATTACCTCATCATTGAAAGCGGTTAAGGCATAGTTTGCCACCTCGCATTTCTTGATTTTCTCCTCATCTTTGGAGGAGCTCAATTCATCTCAATTTTTTTTCTTCTTCTTGCGTTCAAAGCAAGTAGTTCCATTCTTTTTGCTTTTTAATTTTTGTTTCATTTGTAGTTTAAGTTTACCATCACTTGAGCTTATGCTCGAGTGGTCTTCATGTGTTCTATGTCCCAAATCCTTTCTATTCTTTGGAAGGTGGTTCTCAAGTTCTTCACATGCATTACACGTCATTTCGTAGGTCATTAGAGACCCAATAAGTTCTTCGAGAGGAAATTTTTTAAGGTCCTTGGCCTCTTGAATGGCCGTAACTTTTGGATCCCAACTTTTTGGAGAGATCTTAAAATTTTAGTTACTAGTTCAAAGTTAGAAAAAACTTTACCAAGAGCTTTGAGTCCATTGATGACATCCGTGAAACGGGTGTACATGTCTCCAATGGACTCACTTGGTTTCAT
>LVTN01002804.1:1582-13790 GCA_001649415.1 Musa itinerans
GAAACATTTCATATAACATTGATGAGCTTCGAATCATTTCATTTGTTATTGATATGCTCCGAAATATTTCATATGCCATTGATATGTTCCGAAATGTTCCATTGTTATTGATATGCTTCGAAACATTTCATACATCATTGATATGCTTCGAAATGCTTAATCTGTCATTATTATGCTATGAAATGTTCCATATGTCGTTAATATGCTCCGGAACATTTCATACGCTATCGATATGCTCCAATTACTCTGTGCTCCATTTTTTATGAACCAAATATGTTCTGAATAAAATGACATTTGTGATTATGTATCTAATGAGATGATATCTTTGAATCTCATGGATTCTGTCTTGCATTGTGATATCTTGTTTGTTTGAATCTGTCTCTTTTCGTTCTAGATATGCTTTGTCACTTGCTGAGCTGTTTTTAGCTCACTCTGTTGTTATATAAATCTTTCAGGTCAACTTGTCATACTCTGAGATGTTTGTATTGGGCTGAGGCAGTGGAGAGCTATTCAGAATTATGGGCAAATCTTGTTGGTTGTTATGTGATAATTGTATAAGTACATTTTGTATGAAATGAAATGTTATCGATGAATCTGAATTGATACGTTGTGTAAAAGTGTTAAAAAAAAAATCTCTCTTATTTAGAATTTCAGAATGTTAAGTTTAGTTTACAATGATGTGAATTGGTGGTAAATGGTTGAAGTCTTGATTGTATAAATTGTTTATCTTGTGGATTTGTAAGTGTTGTTAATGTTTTGTTAAGTTGGCTTGGGTTTCCATAAATGTGAATTATCGAGTGATGTGATATTTGATTATATACTACACAGGTCTTATTGATGTGAATTCGATTGAATGTTTTGCAGTGTTCTCAAATGTTAGTTTGGATCCTGGATTGATTTTTAAATTTTAATATTATCAATTATTTGAGGGGGCATGACAGTATCCCTCTCACACCTCCCTTAGAACTCTCTCTAAGCTTTGGGAGGAGAGAACTCAACTTTCTAAGGTTTACAACTTTAGAATCATAGGGTTTTGCTCAATATTTCTTTCTTTTCTATGTAGGAATAGCTGGGGTATTTATAGGTCCCAAATGGATTCAAATTTGGAACCCAAAATTCAAACCCCTGAAATTTCAGGGTATGGGCAATACCACCGCCTGCACCGGGCGGTACCACCGCTTGCAGTCTGATACTAGGCAGTACCACTGCCCAGTCTGGTGGTACCACCACCTAGAATACTGTTTCTAGGTCATACCACCGCTCAGACTAGCGGTACCACCGCCTGACATAGTCTCGGAGACTGTATCACGATGGTTTCACCTATTTGGTCACTGTTTGGGCCTTTCTCTTGGCCCAACACAGCCCAAACTTAGCCCAACTGTCCTCTAATTGAGTTGGCCTAATTCTAATCCTAATTATGTGCTAACTATGAATTTTAAGACATTTACTAAGCTAAACAAAGTCCGTAAGTCTAGGTTTCTTCTAGTGAGCTTTCGACGATCATTCGGCGAACTTTCGATGATCTCTTGGCAATGTTCCAGTGGACTCCCAACAAGCTCCTGGACTTCATGATGATCTTCTTGGTGAGCTTCGATGAGCTTCTTTCGCAAGCTCTGGGACTTCATCATCAAATATTTATCAATTGGTTTCATCATCAAAATTCGAGATTCAACAGTAAACAACTCAAACGAAACTCCTTTAATTTATTTCGAAATTACATAATACTTTTCATGAGTTATTCTTAAATTAGTTTAGAAAAATTATATATATATATTTAAAATTACATGATGTAATAAAAATAAAAATTTTAGGAATCATGCTTATCCTTCTAGTAATTTTTGAAAACGATCATGAAAATTATATGTTTTATGAAAATACAACAAATGTTAATCTAATGCTTGCACACCAAATATGATTAATCTTATATATGTTTTTAAGAAGCAATAATATATATCATGTTGATGTACGTATTGCTTTTCGATTTTGATTGAAGATGCCTTATGATCAATGAAATCACGCTTGATATTTTAATGAAAATGCTAAAATGTTTAATATCATGCTTAATGAGTTTATCTTTCAAAATGATGCATGATGATTCTTGCGATTTATAGATTATCGATTTTTACTGCAATGAAAGTTGCCTTTTTTGTTATAAACAAGATAGTTGGTTTTTATGACGAAATTTATTTTTTGATCCTGAACGTTGATGCATATTTTTATTTGGTATAAAAAAAAAAGGAAAAAAGGCATGCTTGTATGAAAAAAAAAACTAAAAATGAGGAAATTCTCTTTGAAAAATTTCTCTACTTTATCGATGTTTCAAAAAGGAGAGATTAATGAATCTATCTATGTTTCTTTTTGAATCTATTGAAAATGATTTTGATTTGATGATTGGAATTTGAATGAGCTTTATCTTGATTTTTTGAGATCTTTCTATGAATTGAGATCTTTTTCTTCTACGATTCTACTTGGTATTCTCTTAAGAGGATATTTTTTAAATGAATCATGATATTTTCTTGTGAGTTCTTGGATTTATTACTTGAGATTTTTTTTAATCAAGGTCTCCTTTTTGTACTCCTACAATTTTTTTTGGTATTTTATTTAAGAGGAGACTTAATATATGAATCATGTCTTTTGGTATCTACATGATTTTATCTCTTATGATATGATTTATTTTTGTATAACTCCTTGTATTCATCACCCAATTAATTTTTCTTGATGAGATGAAATAAAAATATTCATGAAATACAAATGAGAAGTTATGATCATGCATGATAGGATGTAATATATTTTGACATTTAGATACCATCATGATTTAAAATGTTATGATTTGTTGCTAAAATGATGTATTATGAATGCTTGAGTATCTTGTATGATATGATGATTGATATTTTATGAGTATCATGCATAAAGTAAAGATGAAATATAAGGTTTTGAAATTGTGCATGTTTTAATTTGAAACCATTATGATGCACAAACATATTAAAAAAAGATTGATACTTAAACTTTGTCATGATTTGAAAATCCATGTAAAGGGAAAAAGAATTACAACATTATATTCTTCCCTTCTTTTTGACAATGACAAAGGGGGAGAAATATTGTTAGCTCAAATTATTAGACTCAAGAGCAGCATTAAGAGAGAGGGTGAATTAGTGTAGCAGAAAAATTACAATTGTCAAAAGTTTTTGTTTCGATTAAAACCGATTCCGATGAAAATTGTTTCATAAGGAGTTTAATTTGAAAGCGTATGAGACTGTAGAGAAGGCAGTAAGAAGGTAATATAGCTTGTAGTAATGTAACTTGCAAAAATTGAAAAGTGAACTATAATTTATAGTGGTTCGGTCTTTGTGACCTACATCCACTTTCAGATTCCTCCTCCATCGAGGTCAATAGCATCAACTAAAGGCCTTCTTTCAATAGGTGAAGACCAAACACCTCTTTACAGTGCTTTCTCTTTTTTCTGGGTTTAGGAGATAACCCTTACAAGCCTCACTCCTCTTTCTTTGATGTTTACAAAACTAAGAAAGGGAGGGGAGGACTCTTTCTCACTTTTACAACACTTAAACACCCCAACAATTCAAGAATGATTTAACACTTTCATGTTCTTTCATGCAGAAAAGGGTGGGGTTTTTATAGGCCCCAATGGCTTCAAAATTGGAGCCAAAAAGTGTCACATCCCTGGATTTCGGGGTACTAGCGGTACTACCACCGTTGGTCTAACACTAGGCGGTACCACTGCTGGCAGCATTCACTACTAGTGGTACCACCACCTAGACAACCCGGGACATTGTCTTCCAAGTGGTGCCATCGCCGGCCAAGATTTCAAGTGCTGAATGGGCTACTCAATTCGGCCCAATTCAGCCCTATTAAGGGCCTAGTTGGCCCCTAATTAAGTTAGTAGGATTACCTCCAATCCTAACTTAATTTATGGTCTAACTATAATAACTAAGACATAATAATAGCACTTATTGTTCTAGTGCATCAATTGCTCTTTCGATAAGCTTCTAGTGAACTTTTGGCGATCATTCGACGAACTCTCAGCAATGTTTCGGCGCACTCCAGACAAGCTCGTAGACTTTACGATAATCTTTGTGGCGAGTTCCGATGAGCTTCTTTGGCAAGCTCCTGGACTTCTCGGTTAGTTCCGGTAGAACTTTTGACGAACGTCCAGACTTCCGACGAACTCTTGAACTCGCAACAAGATCTCGATCTTGACTCCGACACAACACCTATTTTATGTCTTACTGCTATTGTAGTTAATCCTACACACTTTTCTCAATATATAGATTAGATCAAACAATTTACAATTGACTTCATCATCAAAATCCGAGATTCAACAATCTCCCCCTTTTGATGATGACAATCAATTGATGACGTTGTTAACCTTAACTCCCCCTATCTATATGCCATACTTGAGAAAAGACATTCTTGAATTCAAGGCCTTTGAATTCAAGAATCAAACCGATAAGTTAAGTTCATTAAACTTATCAATATGCACCTCATGATTCCTATCATGATCTAACATTCTCAAAATACGATGCCAAGTATGATGTCAAGGCATGAAATCCACTTTCAAGTATGATATTTCAAATATGATAGATGATAAAGATAGCAATTCATCATTCTATAGCATGATATCAATTGTAAAATAGCAAGTTAAGCTCTAGATATCTTATCATAATGAAAGAAGTTTATCAAGCAAAACATTTCAAGTATATTTGATGAAATACATTACATACATGTGTCATCAATTTACCACATTTTGGTATTATTTCTCCCCCTTTGTCATCAACAAAAAGGAGAACAATTCAACAATAGAAGTGTGGTAAAAAAGTTCAAGCAAGTTTCGCACTCAAAAGTTCTCATCATTAAATGTTATCAACATTAAAGCGATAGATTCCATCAACTTCTCCCCCTTTGTCATCACAACTTTGCATGAAGAAGAGGAAGGAAGGTACGGAGGGAATCCATTAAGAACTAAATTTATGAAATGATTTGAATCAAGTCAAAAATGATAAACAAGTTTTCGTTAAAACATGCTTTCATTTTGACAAAGAGAAGGTATTCATGAAAAGGATCAAGATATCCATACGAAATCAATCCCCCAATCTTGCAAGTAATCATCACACACTAAAATTCAAGGATCAAGATATCCATTGGAATTTAGAAAATTCATATTTCATGAGAAGAATAAGGAGGAATTCATGAGAGAGGAGTATCACATGAAAGAGAAATTTATGAATAAAACTTCATTATGAGAGGAGCATTACATCAAATCCATTTCTCATTAAAAATTCATAAGAGTGAAATCCGTGAGAGATGCATTGGTTAATGAATTCCATGTATTAAGTGATGGAGCAAGGATATGAAGTAAACTTGATATCAAAGAAGATAAAAATGAAATAAATTTATGAAAGCTCCATTTATGAAATACAGAAAGATAGTCCGGAAAAGATATACACCAAATTCATGCATTTGGATAAATTAACATTCCTAACTCTCTTCTAATAAAATCATATTATTCTTCACTTAAAGGTTTCATAAAGATATCAGCTAATTGATATTTCGTATCAATAAACTCTAAGATTACATCATGATTACGTTAGGAATGAGTCGGCACTAAGAGGGGGTGTGAATTAATGCAGCGGTAAAACCACATTAGTTTTGTAAAATCTCTTTTGTACGATTAAAATCGATTTCGGAAACTTAACTTGAAAGCATGTTTGTAAATGTATTGAAGGCAGCAAGCAAGTAAAATAGTTTGCAGTAAAGTAAATTGCTCAAGATGAAATGCAAACCGAGTTTATAGTGGTTCGATCATTGTGACCTACATCCACTGCGTCGATTCCTCTTCCGTCGAGGCCACCGATATCCACTACCGATCTTCCTTTAATAGGAAAAGATCAACCTCCTTCTTACACCCCTCTTCTCCTTTTCACAAATTTAGGAGTCAACCTTTACAAGCACTCACTCTTCTCTCAAACTATTCTAATACTTAGACTAGAAGAGGAGGATTCTCATAAGAGATTTCTATTGCATTTTTTCCTTTTTAAATTCTCTGTGCTTATATATGTTAACTAGGGATGAGAGGGGTATTTATAGGTCTTAAGTTGATTTAAACTTAGAGCCTAAAAACATCCTATCCCGGGTTTCCTGGGTACGGGCGATACTATCGCCTATGCTGGGTGGTACCACTGCTAATGTCAGTCTGACACTAACACTGCACTAGGCGGTACCACCGCCCAATCTAGTGGTACCACCGCCTGGCACCCTGCCATTGGGCGGTACCACCAACCAGAATTCCTGGGGTGCTATTCCTCAAGCGGTGCCACTGCCGGCTAGGCTTTCAGCATCTTGGATGGGCCTTGAATCTAGCCCAAACCAGTCTAACTTCGAGCCCAGTTGACCCCTAACAGAGTTGATGGGATTACCTCCCAATCCCAATCCAATTATGTGCTAACTACGATTCCTAAGACATATTCTAATCAAAATAAGTCTGGTTTCTTCTGGCGATCTTTCGGCGAACTTCCGACGATCACTCGGTAGTGTTCCAGCGGACTCTCGGCAAGCTCTTGAACTTCACGATGATCTTCTTGGTGAGTTCTGATGAGCTTCTTTGGCAAGCTCCTAGACTTCTCAGTTGGTTCCTGTAAAACTTCCTACGAATGTCCGGACTTCCAACGAACTCTTGAACTCCCAACGAAATCGCGTCCTTGACTCTGGGACATCATTTTGCTTTGTACCTCGCTATCATAGTTAATCCTGCACACATAAAAATATACCTCAGACAATTATTACTAAGCATGAATCATGTCATTCAGCATGTCATTGCTTCATCGACGCTTCGTCCGATTCTTCGACGTATTGTCCTCTCATACGGCCTATTACCCAAACGGCTAGTTGACCCCCGCAACTTCGATATCTTTGGTGTAATATCCGCTCTTATTAGCCCGATACCCGAATTCACGGCTCGAAGCCTTCTGCCGATATGTCAATCGATCCTCCAGCCCGAGTCCAATCTTCTGACATATTTGCTCCAGCCCAACATGATTCTTCCTGCTTTAATTGTCTCTCCCTGATCGAAGCATCCTACATCACTCAAAACGTAGATCAAATCGTAAACACTTATCAATTGGTTTCATCATCAAAATCTGAGATTCAACAATCTCTCCCTTTTTGATGATGACAACCAATTGAGATGGAGTTAACCTTAACTCCCGGAGTTTAAACAAACTCCCGCTATCAATATGCCATATTGATAGAACTCTTGGATTCAAAAATCCAAGCAACATGTTATCATAAAACTATGCATAACATCATTATGCTTCTCCCCCTTTATCATCAATAAAAAGGAGAAGTGCATAACATTCAAGTGTTTAGATATACAAGTTCAAAGCATTACATTATAAATAAAATCTCAAGTTTTATTATCATGCTATTTGTAAGCTAGTGAATGTTACAACATTTTAGAACATGCAAGCTAGCAATTTTTAGATGTTCAAGAAAGCAACTTGTGCTTCTTGAAATATGCAAGTTTTCTAGATGTGCAAGTTAGCATATTTTGCTTCTTGAGATAGGCAAGATAGCACTTTTGCTTGAGATTACAAGATATCATTTCTTGCTTTTGAGATGAGCAAACCAATAAGTTTTGCCCTTTTTTGCATCTTCTTGACTTATGCAAGCTGTGGCTAGCAAGCTATCTATCTCCCCCTTTGTCATTGTCAAAAAGAAGGGAAGAATACAATTTTGTATCTCTTTTTCCCTTTATGTCAATTTCTAAATCATGACAAAGGTAAGTAATCATTCTTATTTCAAAATACCATAATTGAGATAAACCTTGAATTCAAATCAAAACAATTTTAATCATGATTCATTCACATCATATGCAAGACATCACATACATCATAATAAAAAGCATAAGTATTGCATGCATCATTCCAAATCATAAATATTTCACATCATGATGGTATCAATTTTGTCAAATTATATCCTACCATACTTGATCAAAACTTCTCCCCATTTTATCATTGTAAACAAGAAAGAAGAAGGGAAGAACATAATGATATAAAATATTTCAATCATTTCAAGCCATACAAGCCATAAATACAAAGAAATCATGTCATTAGAGATAAAATATCAAAGATCATGAAGATAAATTGGGAGTATCAAGAGACATATTATGATTCTTTTTGGATAACTCAAATAGCGAAAAGAAAGAATCATAGTAGACAATCTTGATTTATAAAAATAATATTCAAGTTAAAATTCCGAGAATTCAAGAGAAACCATGATTCATTTTAGCAAATCTCCTCTTAAATAAATAGCGAAAAGAATTATAAGGAGATCATGATATAGATAAAATTCATTCAATCTTGTAGGAGAGCAAGATATTAATTCATGCATATAAAATCTCTCAATTCATTATGAATCATAAAAATTGTAATTCCGAAAACTCATGATTCATTTAGGAAATTTTCCTCTTTAGTAAATGACAAGAAGATAAAGCTCATTCAAATTCAAATCATCAAATCATCATAATTACTTTCAAGAGATTCAAAAAGACATAAACAACTTTATCAATCTCTTAGTGAAAAATTGATAAGAAAAAGAAATTTTCAAGAAAAATGCTTTTCTCTTTTTAGTTGTTTCAATTCATGTGATTTATTTCATAGAAGCATGACTTTTTCATTTATGTCAAATAAAAACATGCATCAACATTTAAGACCGAAAAAGAACTTTCATTATGGCAAAGATCGATAATCCATAAATCACAAAAATCATCATGCATAATTACGAAATATAAATTTATTAAGCATGATCATTATGCATCACTACTTTAGGCATGACATCAAAACATGGTTTCAAGTTTTCAAGGTATGCACAATTTCATATTAAGAATGATATCAAACCTCTTAACATTTTCATTAAGACATCAAGAATGGTTTCATTGGACATAAATCATTTTCAATCAAAATCGGAAAATATCAAGATATATATTATTTCTTCTTAAAAACATACATAGGATTATCATTACATTTAAATCTAACATTTGTTGTATTTTTATAGAACATGCAATTGTCATTATCATTTTCAAAATTACTAGTATGATAAGCATGATTTACATTTTCATCATATTATTAAACATGCAATTTTTAAGAAAAATAATTTTTGTAAACTAAATTAAAAATAACTTATGAAAAGTATCATGTAATTTTGAAATAAATTAAAGGAGTTTTGATTACCTCGTCGTCGAAAGCCGTTAAGCTGTAGTTTGCCACGCCTTTGTTGATTTTTTCTTCATCTTTGAAGGAGCTCGATTCATCCTAAAGTGCTTCCCTCTTCTTGCATTCATAGCAAGTAGTTACATTCTTTTTATTCTTTAATTTTTGTTTCATGAACTTTTTAAATTTTATAGTGAGGAGTTCAAATTCACCATCACTTGAGCTTATGCTCGAGTAGTCTTTGATTGTTCTAAGTCTGAAATCCTTCTTGTTCTTTATAAGGTTGTTCTCAAGTTTGACTTGTTCAACATGTGTCATAAAACTCATTTCATAGGTCATTAAAGACCCAATTAGTTCTTCAATCGGAAAATGGTTCAAATTTTTTTATTCCTGTATTGCCGTTACTTTTGAATCCCAAGTTTTAGAAAGTGATCGTAAAAGCTTTTAAACCATTGACGACATCTGTAAAATGGGTGTACATATCAACAACGGTTTCACTTGGTTTCATATGAAAAAGTTCAAAATCATGTATTAAAAGATTGACCTTCGAATCTTTTACTCTATTAGTGTCTTCATGTGTGATTTTGAGAGTGTACCATATATTGAAAGCCATTTCGCAAGTAGAAACCCGATTAAACTCAATTTTATCCAAATTGTAAAATAGAGCGTTCATAGCTCTAGCATTGGAAGAGAAGACCTTTGAAAACTATTTTCAATAATATTCCATAAATCAAGGTTCAAAAAAAGCAAGAAAACTCTTATTCGAGTTTTTCAATATGTGTAGTCCGTCCCATTGAACATGGGAGGACGAATGAGAGATTGACCCTCTTGAAAGCTAAAAAGGGACATTTCTATTTGGGTGTTAAACTAAATAAGAAAAACATGGCTCTGATATCAACTGTTAGGAACGAGTCGACACTAAAAGGGGCGGGTGAATTAGTGCAGCGATAAAATCACGTCGGTTTTGTAAAATCACTTTCATACGATTAAAACCGATTTTGAAAACTTAACTTGAAAGCATGTTCGTAAATGTATTGAAGGTAATAAGCAAGTAAAATAGTTTGTAGTAAATAAAATTGCTCAAGACGAAATGCAAACCAAGTTTATAGTGGTTTGGTCATCGTGACCTACATCCACTCCGCCGATTCCTCTTCCGTCGAGGCCACCGGCATCCACTATTGATCTTCCTTTAATAGGTTGAAGATCAACCTCCTTTTTACACCCCTCTTCTCCTTTTCACAAGTTTAGGAGTCAACCTTTATAAGCACTCACTCTTCTCTCAAACTATTCTAACACTTAGATTGGAAGACGAGGATTCTCATAAGAGATTTCTATAGCATTTTTCCCTTTTTAAATTCTTTGTGCTTGTGTATGTTAACCCGGGATAAAAGGGGTATTTATAGGCCTCAAGTTGATTTAAACCTAGAGTCTAAAAATATCCCATCTCGGGTTTCCTAGGTATGGGCAGTACCATCGCTTGTGTTGGGCAATACTATCGCTAGTGTCAGTCTGACACAAACACTGCACTAGGCTGTACCACTGCCCAGTCTGGCGGTACCACTGCTTGGCACCCTGCCACTGGGCAGCACCACCGCCCAGAATTCCTGGGGTGCTGTTCCCCAGGCGGTGCCACCGCCAGCCAAGCTTTCAGCATCTTGGTTGGGCCTTGAATTTGGCCCAAACCAGCCCAACTTCAGGCCTAGTTGGCCCCTAACAGAATTGATGGGATTACCTCCCAGTCTCAACTCCAATTATGTGTTAACTACGATTCCTAAGACATATTCTAAGCAAAATAAGTCCGGTTTCTTACGGTGAGCTTCCGGCGATCTTCTAGCGAACTTCCGACAATCACTCAGCAATGTTCCAACGGACTCCCGACAAGCTCCTGGAGTTCACAACAATCTTCTTGGTGAGTTCTGACGAGCTTCTTTGGCAAGCTCCTGGACTTCTAAGTTGGTTCCTGTAGAACTTCCGACGAACTGTCGAACTCCCAATGAAATCGTGTCCTTGACTCCGGGACTTCATTTTGCTTTATACCTTGCTATCGTAGTTAATCTTACACACATAAAAACATACTTCGATCTAGACAATTATTACTATGCATGAATCATGTCGTCCGGCATGTCATTGGTCCATTGACGCTTCGTCCAATTCTTCGACGCACCGTCCTCTCTTGCGGCCTATTACCCAATCGGCCAGTTGACCTCCGCAACTCCGATATCCTTGGCGCAATATCTACTCTTATTAGCCCGATGCCCAAATTCATGGCTCGAAGCCTTCTGCCAATATGTCGACCGATCCTCCAGCTTGACGTCCAATCTTCTGACATGTTTGCTCTGGCCTAACATGATTCTTCCTGCTTTAATTATCTCTCCCTGATCGAAGCATCCTGTGTCACTCAAAATGCAAATCAAATCATAAACACTTATCAATTGGTTTCATCATCAAAATCCAAGATTCAACAGATTATTGACATGATCTCGTATAAAGTGATGTCTAATATCAATATGTTTAGTTGTAGAGTATTAAATGAGATTTTTTGTTAAACATATTGCACTTGTGTTATCACATTTTATGGGAATGTTATTAAGATGAATCTTATAATCCTCTAAAGTGTTTTTCATCAACACAACTTATGCACAATATGCATTAGCTGTAATGTACTCAGCTTCGGTTGTAGATAGTGCAACCAAGTTTTGTTTCTTGGAAAACCAAGAAATAAGTGTATGTCCTAAAAATTGACATGTTCTGGATGTGCTTTTTCTATCTAATCTACATCCATCAAAATCCGCATCAGCATAAGCAATTAGTTCAAAGTTCTTGGATTTTGGATACCATAATCCTAGATTAGTGGTATCTTTAACATATCTAAGAATTCTCTAAACTACTTTAAGATGAGATATCTTAGGATTAGATTGAAACCTAGCACAAAATCCTACACTAAACATGATATCTGATCTAGTTGCGGTGAGGTATAGTAAACTTCC
>LVTN01002805.1:941-19340 GCA_001649415.1 Musa itinerans
CCATAAATCAAGATTCAACGAAAGCAAGAAAACTCTCATATGAGTTTTCCAATAAGTGTAGTCCATCCCATTGAATATGGGAGGATGAATGATAGAAAAGCCCTCTTGAAATCTGAAAAGAGTCATTTCTCATGGGTGTTAAACCAAATGAGAAATAATGAGGCTCTGATACCAAATGTTAGAATCAAGAGTTGGCACTAAAAGGGGGGTTGAATTAGTGCAACGGATAAAATCACGTCGGTTTCTAAAATCTTTCGTTCAATTAAAACTGATCTTAGAAAGATGTTAACTTGAAACACATTCGTAAGAGTGTGTAGCTAAAGTAATGAGGAAGTATGGTAGTTTATAATAAATGTAAATAGTAATACAGAAATGCAAACAAGATTTTATAGTGATTCGGTCGTCATGACTTACATCCACTCCGCCGATTCTTCTTCCGTCGAGGCTATCGGCATCCACTAATGGTCTTCCTTCAATAGGCAAAGACCAACCACCTTCTTACAACTCTATTCTCCCCACATCTTTATAACTCTATTCTCCTTTTAACAAACTCAAGAGAGAACCTCTACAAGTTTCACACCTCTCTTAGAATGAACTCTAAACTCTAAGAGGTGGAGGGAAACACTTAACACTTTTTAAGCTTTTTCAACTCTTTTTTGTCAAGGATTCTTTCCCCCTTTCTACCAAATTCTTGCTACTTCATGCAGAAATAGCTGAGGTATTTATAGACCCTAATTGGCTTCAAAAGTGGAGCCATAAAAGGTCCCATCCCGGGTTTCTCGGGTCCTAGCGGTACCACCACCTGCAGCATTGACACTGGGTGGTACCACCACCCAATCTGGCGGTACCACTGCTTAACACAGTCTTGGAGACAGTGCCACAGATGGTGCCACTTATTAGGTCTCTGTTTGGGCCTTTCGCTTGGCCCAACACAGCCCAAACTTGGGCCCAGTTGGCCTCTAATTGAGTTGCTCTAATTACATTCTAAATTAACTCAATTAGACTCTAAACTAACTCGATCTAGACATAATCGATTACAAGCGAATCTTATGTTGTTCGATATGTCATTAGTTCTTCTGGTAAGATCTAGACAATTATTACAAAGCTCATCAAATACTGTCCGGTCGTATCATTGGTTCGACGCTTCGTCCGATTCTTCGGTCCGATCACCTTGGCGCAATATATGATATTCTTGGCTCAATACTCGAATTCATGTACCAAAGCCTTTTGTCGACTGACCCTCCAGCTCAACGTCTAATCTTTTGACTTGTTTGCTTCGCCTCAACATCCGATTTCTCTTACTTTAATCGATTTGCCTTTTCTAATCGAAGCTAGTCTTGCATCACTTAAATGCATATTAGATAACAAACACATCAATTGATTTCATTATCAAAATCCGAGATTCAATAATCTCCCCTTTAATCAGATAAGCACTATCAATTGATTTCATCATCAAAATCCGAGATTCAATAATATATATATATATATAATATTTTTTAGTATCTTTTTTGTCTAATACTTGTAATACTCTTTACTCTTTTTATCACCTTTTTCTATGGATCGGTCAAAGTAAAGTAGTCTAGTTACTAATATTTTTTACATTGTGTTTTCAGCAATACCAGAAAAACACTGAGTGTGGTTAAACAATATTATGTTTTAATATAAATTTTGAAAAAAAAAGTATGCTCATATTTTTTTATACTATGTTATAAATTTTTAATAATATTAGGAAAACACCATAATATAATATTTTTATACTATGCAAAAGTGTTTTTAAGGTATTACTAAAAATACTATAATACTGTATAAAAATACTATAACTAGACCAATTTATCATATGGATCAGTCCATATGAAAAAGAAAAGAAAAGGAGAAAAATAATGATAGATGGTTATGAAAAGAAAAGATGAGAATATTTTAGGTATTTTAGGTATCAGACAAGAATTATGAAAAGAAAAGAATATTTTAGGTATCGGACAAGAATTATGAAAATGGAGGCACTTTCATAAAAAACAAAAAAGATGAGTGTTTTTTAGGGAATTCATCCAAAATTATTTCAAAATATATTTATAAATTATAAAAATTTATTTCAAATATATATAAAAACATATTGTAAAATTATTGTTTTGCAGAACTATCGGATCTTAACATATATAAAAATACTTATAACTTATTTGAATGGCATCGTCCGAACTCGAACCAGAGACCTTCAGTGTGTTAGATGATAACCAACTACACCACGACACCTTTGATAATTATTTTTAATTTATATTTATATTAAATATATATTATAATAGCTTCTAATAGCTTATCGCCGCCTGTCTCATTTTATTCGAAACCCTCGCCACCCCCTTCTCGATCACATCTCGCTACCTCTCCCCTCCCCCACCCCCTTCGATTTCCTCAGCCGCCGCCCCGTACTCGATCGATCGGAGATGTCGAGCGCCCTGGACATGTCCCTCGACGACATCATCAAGAACAACAAGAAGTCCACCCCCGGGGGCCGCGGGCGCGGCCGTGGATCTGGCGCCGGACCCGCCCGACGCGTTCCCAATCGGTCGGCGAACCGATCCGCCCCCTATTCCGTCGCGAAGGTACGCTTTATGGTTCCGTAGACCCGGCGATCTTTGATCTTCGCCGGTCAGGTCGAAACGTGTCCTCTGATTTTAGGGTTTCCCGCTTTGATCTTCGATTCAGGCTCCCGATTCGGCGTGGCAGCATGACAAGTACGCCGCTCAGACGGGTGCGCTCCCTGCTCCTGCTGGTAGGGCTTCCTCCATAGAGACCGGCACCAAGCTCTATATTTCCAACTTGGAATATGGGGTTTCGAATGAAGATATCAAGGTGATATTCGTATTCTTGTTTTTTGTCCTTTCTGATCTGATATTTTTGTTGGTGGATCTGAATCTTGATATCTTGTCTTCAGATTGTCAAAGTTGTTTTGTTGAATGCCCGACGAGCTTCATGTTTTTGCCTATGAATCGTTTTTGTGCACTCTTTCTTTTCTAGCAAGATATGTGGATCTGTTGTTCTATCACATGAATTACCTGGATTGGATTTTCTGGTGTTATGATCCGGACATTTTTCAGACCAGCTCAAACATTCATATGTGTATTAAGAGGGAATACCTTCTCAGAACCCAACATATGGCAGTTTGTAGGGTTAGACAGAACAAGAGACGAGGATTATGAAATATGGTTATAGCATCTGGATACCCGGAAAAAAAAGAAAGAATTGTTCCTTTTATTATCTCAGGGTGCTTGAATTATTGAGTCACTGTTTGGTAGCCTAGATCCTGTTTTCTGAATTTTGTGAACCATTATCCATTGAAAAACTGCTAGTTAAGTTTCTTGATCTTTACTGGAAATTTCAGGCTACACGTTTTTATGAAACAAGTAGGCTTCTCGAATTTGTAAAGAAAAGTTCTTTTTGTAAAGCAAGAATTATGGCAGAAAAATGATAATCAAGAAATGATGTTTAAACATTGGATGTGTTTGTTTGTCTAAAATGTTTTCTGTGTATTTCACTGGAATTCTGACATCTTTCTTGTAGATGAATGTACGTTTGTTTCTATGTATCATGTTTATTTAAGGTTTCATTTTATGGAAAACAAATATTGGTGCAATTTGTAATATACACGCATGTGTGAGTTTGGATACTTGTTCAAATTTCATATAGGAAGAGAATTCTTTTCTCTACTTTTTCCTATATTCCAATTCTTGGTTTTCTGCATATTCTCATGTTGTTTTTGCATTTGTTTAAGTTGTTATGTTTTATTTGTTCCAGGAGCTTTTTTCAGAGGTTGGTGATCTGAAGCGCTATTCAATAAATTATGACCGAAGTGGAAGATCTAAGGTATTTCTTCAGCTTGACTGAGGTTCTTGGGTTTCAACGTAGTTGTCTTCATCTCATTATTGGAAAAAAAAAATTAAGGGAACGGCTGAAGTTGTCTTTTCGAGGCGGGCAGATGCTTTAGCAGCTGTTAAGAGATACAACAATGTGCTGCTTGATGGAAAACCAATGAAAATAGAAGTTATCGGAACGAATATTTCAACACCGGCTGCTATCCCTCAATCTGTCTTTGGAAACTTTAATGGTTCTTCCAAAAGGTCTGTTTTCTTGCTTCATGAGATGCCAGATTTAATCTGTCTATTGTTTGTTTGAATATGGTCTTTGAAAGATGACCAAGTTTGTGATTGTTCATATTTTTACATATATATTCTTGGACTATAAGATTGATCAAGGTAAAAAAAAAAGGATTGATCAAGGCATTTGAGATGTGTACATACTTGACTGCATCTGCCTATTATCATCTTTCTGTTACCCAGCATTTTATGATTATGGCTCATTATATCCATTGTTTCCAAAGTTCAACTTTTTGGACATATATGTTTCATAAAGTAGAGTTATTTTTACAAAGGGTTCTGAGTCTTGTCTCAGATGTAATATTGCCTTGATGTACATTTGTTAAGATCAACACTTGATGCCGAAGATTCTTTTGAAGAATGGGAAAAATATAAGATAGTCCTGGTACAGGTCAGGTCCAATCCTCAAGAAAAGGTGAGGTTTGACTAGGTTCCACTTGAATTGCATATTTTGCGGTTGGATATCAATTAGCACTTCTTCTGTGAATCATGGTGGTCACAATGGAGGAAGCACGAAAGAGAAGCCTACATAACCTAGGTACTCGTGGGGGTGACAGCATAAACAGCACATGGAAAATTCAGTAAAGGTTTCAAGAGAAATGTAGGGGATAGAAGGGTGCTTATGAAGAACTTTGGGGAAGAAGTTGGTAGATACATGGAGAGATAATATGATACAGAGATATTGGTTCATCAAAGATATTCTTTCATTAGGTCCATTTTACAGATGGATGTTCGTTGTTGCCAAGTGCTATAGAATTAAATAACAGTATTTTCCATTTACTTTGGACTCTTGACCAATTGAGTAAAATGTATTTTTACATCTCAGGCTGAATCATCTCCTTTAGAAACTTCAAGCTAACATATTAGGGGCAATTGTGTGGTGATAATGATATACTTCCATCTATCTTATACTCAAAATCATTATTGAAGTCATATCCTGTAAGAATATTACAATCATACTTGAAACCATTTTGTACATAGAACACCATTTTTGGAATAACCGATCATGTTGATACCAACTACTAACAGTGACAAAAAAATGTCAGTTCTCCAGAAAAAGACTAAGTTTTTGTTTTTTATTTCTCTGCATGTACATTAGGTAATGTTTATTATACCTAACTGTATATTTTGTTTTTTTGCCTTCAATTCCAACACCCAGTTGATATGTTGTAGTTTGACTGATTTATATCACAATGTTTTACTAACAGATTCTAATTATCTTTTTAGAGATCATGTGCTTGTTTCATAGATTTTTTTTTCACACACCTAACTGTTCCATTCAATTCTTAAATGAAACAACACGTAGATAACTTAGTTAGCTTAACATTTCTGCCATCTCTGTTTCAATTAACATGAGTCTTCTTAACTTGCTTTTGAATTGCAGCACTGGACCAGGAAGGGGTTCTACAGGGCCACAAGGTGGTGGCCGTGGAAGAGGGAGAGGCCGTGGTCGAGGCAAAGGCCGTGGTGAACCAGTTTCTGCTGATGCACTTGATGCTGATTTGGATAAGTACCATGCAGAAGCAATGCAAACCAACTGAACACTTCTAGCTGGCTTCTTTGGTTTACAATCGCTTGCTTGATGCTGCTCAATACTTTTACTGTTCTTCAAGCATGCATATTGTAGGAATTGAAGATGATACTGTTAAAGCACTTACTCGGTTTTGGGGCTTTCATTTTCATATTGTTATTGCTTTATGACTTCTACTTGCTACTGGGGTTAAAGACATAAAGTGAACATCTGGTGTCTGTTCTTAGCAGTCATTCATTTGGTTGGTCAAGCTTCTTTCTCTTTACTTTATATTTGCGGCTCAATGTCGTTGTTATACAAACTGGTAGAGCTGGACTTTCCATGGAGAACCTGCATGATAAGTATTTTTGCAGCCATAAGCTGGGCAGCCTTCATCACATGAAGGTATGTAATCTGATTAAATTTGCAATTTGATTTTGTAGATGCTGAATAAACTAATCTTTTGTTTTTTCTGAACATACTGAATGTTGTTACATTGATTCTTTTGATAGGTGGGCCCTGTGAATCCTCCATTTGTAAGAAAGCTTCCCCCTTCAACGTATTTGGAGTTCATTTTAAGCTATCTGGTCATTTGTGGTGTGTGGTTTCTTTGTTCAACCAAAGACCATGTGCTGCACTTACGTTTCAATTTGATAGTCTATTAGTCAGTGTTAATACTATGATGATACATGGTACTGATTGGGTTCTTTGGAAGCATCAGTTAAGAGAAGCTTGCTGCTTGTGGAATTGCATCAGTTTGGGATGCCACAGAAACATGTTTTCATGACCGACTATATTCTTCTAGGTGTCTAGTGTCGATGTAGTATTGGCTCCAAATTTTTTTGATGGAAATATAGGTGATGCTAAAGGATGGTTAGTTTTTGGGTGCCCCTGGATTCGGGATGGAGTGAGTTGTTGGTCACATAATTGGTGTGTTTCTCAAGGATGTTCATCAATTCACTATCATGCTGGAAAGAGGGGAGTGAAGGGAGTATTCATGGCTGATGTTCTTCGAACTGGAAATCCATCATGGCCTGGTAAATGGTCAACCCTGCTCAAAGTAGATATCATTTTTCTGGTTGGAACTTTTGCAGCTCAAAGTGTTATGGAATACAAAGTATTCCTTATAATTTTATGTCCTAGTAACAAGAAAGGATTATCAAAGTGTGGATTTATTTTATAACCAAACTTGGAAATGGAGAAAATAGAAAAAGACCTTGGCCGTGTGGAGGTGACTATACGTCATCAGATTTAGCTGCAGAAGGTTCTAATGGATTGCAGACCTGCTACTTGGGCCTTTCATCATGCCTAATATTTTTGCGCATGAACTGGTCTAACTTGGCACCTCAGTGCTTCTACTTGCATCACACTGCAGAAGTTCTACACAATTCTTGCCAGATGTTTTGTAGTTTTTGTTAGCAGTGTTACATTTTTCTATTTAGTTAGGCAATTAGCCGGCAAGAAGATGGTCATGGTCATGTTAGCTAAAGGGCTTTTTTGAAGCCATGCTTTTTTAAGGCAGATGACATAATACTCTATGACGCTTGGCAATTCTGCAGAATCAGCTTGTCTGGTAAGTTATTTTGCACTTTTTGGTGATATAGTTTTTGCGAAATATCTTCCTATTTCCATCTGCATGTTGTTGACATTCGATCTTGGCAATCCTTCCTATTTCTGAGTGGGGTTGTGCATGTTGTTGACATTCGATCTTCACGATATTGAGTGCATGCTGTTGAGAGGCATGGATTGATTTTGATATGTTGAAACATAAAGATGTGTCAGTATTCAGGACAGGCACGGCATTTTGTTTTGCTTTTCTTTTTTTTTTTTGTTGCATTGACATTCACTTGTGCCTGCGGCTAAATTCTGGTCATGTCAACCCATTAGAATTGGTGCCTTGTATCGTGTGTGTTGATCTGGTTTTCTTTTTAACCATACAGCTTGCATGATGTCTGTAATGTGTCTTTTGATGGTTTTATAGCCATATGCTGTCTCTTTGCATTGCATGATAGGCAACATATGGAACTTGGGTTTTCACAGAGAATGGGACCTAGTTCGGATCCACATATGATGCATAATACTTATAAGGTGGACGTGGGAGGTGTATATGTCGATCCAGTTAGCTCATTTGATTTGTGTGAATTATATGATACAAAAAAACCCATGCTCTTGTAGGCAAATCTTTTGGGGTTCAACTATTGAATTGTTTGCATTCACTGGTTAATTCTTCATTTTAAATTTCTTTAACAAGTTCCTATGATATTTCGGATCACGCTAACTGTTACGATAAATCCTTTCATGTTTCGACAAATATTATGCTGTTAGTAAAATCACTGGAGTAGGTGTACGTACTGTAGGTTCCTCGGGGCTTGCGTTGTCCTCGTATCTGCCGCATGGGATGTGGCGTGATGTGATGAGCTCGGGTGGGGAACTTGAGACTGAACAGGTTATTGGTGACATTAATCGAGTGTTGAATTGAAATAATCTGAACAGCGAGAGTATATAAGCGCTGAGGATAAAACCATGGATCTGCACTGTTTATATTAAACATAGATCGTCTCATTACAAGTTTTATGGAAAAGATCATGAACCAAACATATATACCGAAGCATCATTAGTACACGGTGATAACCCCGTCCATCATACAACTAGATTGTTTACACCGACAACAACAATAAAGTGATAATATCTCAATTATTTGTAGTCAATATATGGATCTGTTGTTGCCGTCATTGACGTCTATGAAGGCGCTCGTATCTTTAGTTAAAGTGTCTAATATTTTTATGTATTATTTTTATTCGTGTACTTCTTCTCATCCTGACCATGCCATCATGCAAATAGATCTCAAAAAAAGCAGCTTAAAATTGGTACCAATTATTCGCCCTAGCTTGGGATCTGTAGAACTCCTATTATGTTACTGGTATGTGATTATATTTAACCATTCAGTTAACATGTATTGCTATCTTTCATCGTTATTTTCAGAGGCAATGCACACGTACTGGGAGCGTTTAAGGGGGGGAGAGAGAGAGAGAGAGAGAGAGAGAGAGAGAGAGAGAGAAGGCATTGATTGCTGCAACTTAAAATTCCGTCTGCTATAGTGCCGCTGGACTTCCGTCTTTACGAGGATCGCTGACCGCAATTAGCCGCCCGTGGAAGACACCGTCGCCATTCTTCGCTTTCCCATCTGTTTTCCGCTGCATGCTCGGCACCCGCTCGTGAAGATTGTGTACGATAAGCTGGGAGACAGCACCCAATGATAGACTGCGGAGGACGTGACCCCTCTGCTCCAGAAACAACTTCGCCTCGCTTGCAAACTCAATGTGCTCCCCGTCGATCGCTGTGAAGTTCTCGTAGAGCACCTCGTTTGGAATGAGCTGCAGTGAAGAGATCATTAGCCTCAAACAATTTTAGGAGAAGTTTGAACCATAACCAAATGTACAGATTATTAAGAGAATATTCATGTGATTGATAGAGTCGATGACATATTGGGTTTGACCTATAACTTTAACATATATGAAATTAAACATCAATACAACTCAAAAAGCTTAAGATTGTTAAGTTATCATGTTAATTAGCTTAACTCAAGTTTGTCATCATCGATTTGAAAATCTGAACGGCCCACTAGTTCTCAAAAGAATCAGTCGAAATCTTATAAAAAATAGAAAAAATAAAAGAAGTTAGTTGTTGATTATAGCCGATAAAAGTTTAGAGAATATTTATGTTTGAGAGACTGAAAGATGACTAAAGAATACCCATACATTGTTAAGTATAAAATATTAAAAGAATCAAGATGATAAGATGACGCTCATATCTTGTGTTCAAAATATAACACGCCTAAACCACTCATGTTAACCCAGATCAATTTGATTTGAACTTATCATCATTGATTACACTAATCTATACTTTGATCACCCCATTCTGAAATTGTTGGCTTATAAATGTGATTCAGGTTAGATGCATATTCTATATAAGCAAGGAAAAAAAATACTACGGTGAGGCTTATGCAATGCTTTGTTGGCCAGCAGAAATGTTCGAAGGAGCAGAAAGAATAACCGTGTGGAAGACCCTCGGATGCTGAACAGCTTTTAGTGGCTCCATTCCCAGTATGAAGTGGTTCAGGAAAACCTGCACAACTGCCGGAATTATATTAAGTCCACCGCTGGCCCCAACAACTCCAGCAAGCTGATCGTCCTGAACACAAAACAGCCGCACTTGATTTCAGTAAGTTGCATAGTACAATTGAACTTTGCACAAGTTTTCATCAAGATAATAATGTATGCAAGAGTGCTTAATAAATAGTATCATATATTTTAGCAGAGCATTACTGCTTAATCCGCTAGATCGGAAGTCTTCCTCGGTATCTGATCAGTAGAACTCATCAATGTATAGCAGCAGTACACCAAAGGTTGCCACCACAGAATCCTCACCTTTAGGATAATGATAGGTGTCATAGAAGACAATGGTCTCTTTTTTGGCTCGATAAAATTTGCTGGTGCCGGTGGAAGGCGATCGGGAGTAGCTTCCGTCGGCGTAGAGAAGTCATCCATCTCATTGTTCAGCACAATGCCTGTTGATGGCGACATCACCCGAGCCCCAAAATACCAATTCACTGTGGTTGTCAGAGACACTGCATTCCGATCAGCATCCACCACGCACAAATGGCTCGTTCCATGGTCTCTTAACTGGCTCCATCTGAAAACATGCATTAAACTGAGCCAAAGCAGTCTGTTTCTTGCTAACACAGCCATGTTTGAGTATGCTGAGATTATAAGGAAAGGACATGAGGTTACTTTGCAGCATGCGGTGGACATGTTTAGAACTGCATGGGATTTGTTTCAGATAACTCCAAATATTTCAATGACTCAAACTGATGCATTAACCTATTCAGTTGAATCATGATCAAGCCTAAATTAATGTAGTACACCAATCAAGTCCTGATTCAAATCTTTATCATTTATTTCAATGTAGGAGTAAATAGGGATAAGATGCTTGCCACTGTTACCTATTATCTCTTTCAACGATTTTGGTGAACTCTCCTCCATGCACAAAGACACATGGAGAACAAGCTGACATTAGGTTCAAGACAAGCACAGCAAAACTGTTTTAACTTTCCTCCTACATTGAAATGAATAAAGATTTGAATCGTCTTATGAATGACCTGATGGATGCACATAGAGCAGAGCCTCTCGCTACACAAGGAGAACAACAAAGATGGTTAATAATATTAGGTTCAAGACAAGGACAATAAAAACATCTAAAACTAGGTTCAAAGTTATCCGTATAACGTTGGCCATGCTCGTTACGACTTGACCTGACCTGACGAAGAAATTAACCTCCTAACTTGTTGAGGTTTAAACCACTAACCCAAAATGCTTTAAATCCATGATATTGATTTCACATTCATCAAATCTTTATAAGTTAATTTAAATCCTTATCAATTTTGTATATGAATCTAAATCACTGTATTATAATACTAGCCATGGTTGCTTGTTATCTCTTTCAATAATTATTGCAACTCCGATGCAACACGAAGAAAAGAATTAACACCGAAAAAAAAAAGAAAAAAATCACCTTGCCAGATAGTAGGATGGCTCAAATGTGGTACCGTCGTCGATCTTCTGTTGAAGTGTATGAGCAAAACTCGATGAAAGCATGTCGGAGACGTATTCCTCGACATCAACAAAATCAGGATCCCCGAGATTCATCCTCACGCCAAACATGTGCTTTAGTGATTCGATAAGCCGGTGGAGACCGAGAAAGCCTTCCACACCATCTGATGACTTGTAGCTCCCTAAAATGTTGAGAACCTAATTGTCATCATAAAAGAGCTGCCCAAATCAACAACATTGCCGAACAAAGGATCAATAAAAGACTAGATTTCAACTTTGGAACTCAAATGCAAGGGTCACTCACTCACCAAAGTCATCCCCACCGTGCCACTGGAAGGTGGGGGCATACCCAGTATAGTATGCCCCATGGCATTGGCTACCATGGCTTTTGTGACCTTGACGGTGTACTCCTTCAAATCCTCCATTGTTGCAACCCCACCAGCATTTCTCACATCCTCGATGAACCTTTCACCGATGCTCCCATTGTAGAATGCCTGCGGTCCCTCGGTTGATATCACCTCCAATGCATTGGCGAGTGCAGGATTGTAGCAAGTATCATTTGTCTGCAGCAATCTCCCATTGGGTGCTAGCACTGCCCGCAACCCAGGGTCTGCAAGTACATCCTCCTTCTTTGTCCTGATGGCATCTGCAAGATAAGGCACGACGAGGAATCCATCTCTTGCGAGGGTTATGGATGGTTGCAAGAGATCCTTCCAGGGAAGCCTTCCGTACTTCAACCAAGCTGTGTGGAGGCCTGCAAGCTCTCCTGGGATTCCCATCGAGGGTGCACCCTTGGACTTGGATGATGGATCATTCTTGTACATGTTCTGTTCAAATTGCAAACGGTGAGATGACTCCTTAGAACCACACTTTGAGGCAGTGCTTTTCGATTTCCGTGCTGATCACGATGCACGCTGTGCTACTTGATGATTTGTGACAGCTTGTTGGCATTGATTTTGAAAAGCATTTGTACATAAACTATGCAGAGACAGCGTTTGATGAAATGTCAATGTAGAATTTACTGGACTTACCAAACAGGGAAGTGGGAACATGAAATGTGCATAAGAAAATGTTGATGTGGATATGAGATCAGATGCATGAATAGAAGGCAACACAAAGAGTATGTCTCGATATAAACTGGGAAATTGCACATTATTTTCCCGGGCTTTTACTGTGACACTAATCTAAAGGGCTGCTTACGAGCATCGCATGCATCATGGTTTGCTTTAAGATTCGAGATGTTTGGAACCGCTTTACTTAGTTGGGTCCTGTCATTTTTAAGATTTTGACACCATCAGCTTTTCCGCACGACTCTGAAAGCCCAGTCGACGTCACGGACGGTGGGTACCATCACGATTGCTTTCTCTCATTTTCACATGTTTTCCCCCATCAGCTTCATCATCTTCTATGCACGCATCTCAATGCACGGGCGGGGGGGGCCCATCGAAGACACCCACGAGTTGAAGTGAACGTCACCCGCACCGCACAAGAAAGAGGCCAATAAAGGTGGGGGGGGGGTTGAGGCTCGTCTGTGTGGGCCAAGGTGGGGCCGGGTCTCCATCAAGTCTTGTGCTGCCGACCAATTGCATCCACCATCATCGTTACTACGCACTTACAACCAGTGAAGCCTTAACACGTAATAGCGTGAAAGCCAACCTCTACGATGCGTATTGTCTCATACGTATAATTTACGAAACAAATGTGACTAATAATAAGCTGATGATGACGAGTGCACCAGTAAGACGCACAAAATGGATGGAAGCCAAAAATGGATGGGACAGGAAAACAAGAGACGGGAGAGGCCTAACCTTTGACGCCGCGATAGGGGCCGTCTCGCGGGAATCAATGGCCACGGCCTCACCGGAATCTGCCGATCGGACCACCATGAATGCGCCGCCACCGATCCCGCTTGACACCGGGTGCACCACCCCGAGGCACAGCGCGGCCGCCACGGCCGCGTCGACCGCGTGGCCACCGGCCCGCAGTGCGGCCGCCCCGACCTCCGAGCACCGCCAGTCGTCCGCCGCCACCACTCCCACCTCCGATTCCACTTCATCCGGGCTCCCCGTCATCCCCCGCCGTTCCCGCCCAATCTTCTCCGTCCGGTCGCGGCCGCCGGGGCCGACGACCACCACGACGAGGAAGATACCCAAGGCTGCAAGAAACCAGAAAAGGCCAGCTCGCTTCAAGTAACACGACGATAGAGTAAGAGGAGCAATGTCGGAGCCGTTACCGATGAGGGCTCCGGCACTGGCGGCGTACCACCAGATCCGCCGCCGGGAGGCGGCACGACGACCGAGGAGGGAGGACCCGAGGTCATCAGGAGTCGCCATGAAACGAGGGCGCCGCGCGTGGAGGAGAGCGGAGGAAGATTCTGTCTGCCGTGGATTCCTCTCCCCCTGCAATCTGATACCGGGGAGGCGAATATGGAGTATAGCTACTTAAGAAGCCTCGTGTCCCACTCGAATACATGGAAAAGCCAGAACGAGTTAATTGCGAGAAAAGGTGGGTTGATATTTTCTTGGTTTCGGGGCCCACAGTCGCGTTGCTGTTCCCCGTACTCTCCGTGACGTGCCACCTAAGAGACGTAACAGTTACTTCTTACGCTTTGTGACGTTCTGCGCGAAGACAAGCTAGAGCGGGTGTTTCCCCTTGTGATGAGGTGGAACCTCTGTGCCCGGTTGAGCTGAGCAGGGATACATAGTTTGTTGGATCCCATCCGATTAGATTGGAACGAATTCGGTATATATAACAACAAAATAAACCTTATTCCTGATATAGTATGTATATACTAATATGTGTGTGTGCGTGTGTATATATATATATATATATATATATATATATATATATATATATATATATATATATATATATATATATATAATGTCTTATATATATTGACAATTAATTTAAGATTCTTAAGTGGGGAAAAATAATAAAAGATAAACAACACCCATGAGCCCACTTCAACTACAAGTCTCAACTTTCTAACCACCATTATAATCTCAAATATTTTACAAAGAATATGTTTATAAGAAAATAAAAAAATAAAGAAAAGAGAAATTATACTTGTTATATCTAATTTTGGTAAGCTATACACAGACCATTATTGATTCATTCTATCGGGTCGTGTTACAAGTTGTATAGATTCTTTTGTTTTTTTTTTATAAAAAATCATATATATATATATATATGATATTTCTCCTATGTCTTTTATGGAGAAATGTCTAGATAGTCAAGTCTTTACTGTGAAGAGCATTCCTACATCATTCATAATGATCAGGATATAAAGAAAAGAGAAATTATACTTGTTATATCTAATTTTGGTAAGCTATACACAGACCATTATTGATTCATTCTATCGGGTCGTGTTACAAGTTGTATAGATTCTTTTGTTTTTTTTTTATAAAAAATCATATATATATATATATATGATATTTCTCCTATGTCTTTTATGGAAAAATGTCTAGATAGTCAACTAAGTCCTTCATGGAGAAGTGTCTAGATAACCAAGCCTTTACTGTGGATAGCATTCTTACGTCATTCCCGATGATTAGGATGTTATCCACATATAGCACTAAAAAGGTGATAGCGCTCCCACTTACCTTCTTGTACACATAAGGCTCATCTTCATTCATAACGAAGTCATAAGATTTGATCGCCTCATCAAATCTTATGTTCCAACTTTGGGAGGTGTATAAGGAGGTGTCCATAAGGATCAAATCCCAAAGTCATTGAGAAACTAGGTAAACTATGTACTCAAGTACTCACCTCATCGATCTGATCGAAGAGTCTTGATACCCTTTCCAATATGGTTCTCTACTTCATTCTTATACTCCCTGAATTTCTCGAAGGCTTCGAACTTTTACTTCATCAAGTACACATGTCTATACCCAGATAAATCGTCGGTAAAAGTAATTAAGTAGGAGTAACCATTTATGGCTTGAGTTGACATGGGACTACATATATTGTTATGTATGAGTTTCAGTAACTTAGTGACTCTATCTCCAGTTCCACTAAATGGAGAGTTAGTCAATTTTCGATGAAGGCAAGGCTCGTAAGTTGTATATGACTCATAGTTGAATGGATCTATGTATCCATCCTTTAGCAACTTTCGAATCCTTCCCTCATCAATATGACCTAGCCTATAATGTCATAAGTATATACTATTCACCTCATATCGTTTCTTGTTGGACATACTTACACTCATGATATGTAGAGTAATGTCTAATATAAATATTTCTTGTTGGACATACTTACATTCATGATATGTAGAGTAATGTCTAATATAAATTAACCATTATGCAATGTCCCTGCTAGTCATAAGTGCCCTACAAGCCAATCACGTGAGTGGTGACACGTGTGACATGATACACAATCTGTTTACTTATTATATTTTAGCATTTTATCACTTTATATTGCTTGTTATATATATACATATATATTGTGATGTCTGGATCTATGTAATGGGAATTGGATCGTAATGAGATCACGATAATAAGACTAATTCACTTTTAAACACAAACCCTAAATAATCCTGGTCATAGGGTACTCAAAAGGGACATCGAGATGACCGGACAGACTGGTGTGATGTATATCCATCCATATGATGGAGGCAGCTAGTCTCATAGCTACTCCTATGGGGATACTAGGGTTACAGTGTAGGTGCTCATTAGAGAATGAGTTCACTGATTGATCCGATCACAAAATGTTGGATGGTTAATGATACCTTATTGTCAGACAGCGATTCCGTTGTTTTAGTGGTGTACTTTGTCCTTAGACTTGAGATACCAAGGATGTTCTGTATGAGTACTCCACTCTTTGATACCAGACTTATAGGCCTAGAAGTTCTAGATCTAGCACAACGAGTTATCGGGAGTGGTAGCCAATCTTACGAGGACTATTGAGTGTCGATAGAGGATCATTGATTATCAGTGTCATGAGAGAAATATCAAATGTGTTATTGCTCAGACAAATCCCAGGCTAGGATCATTCAGATTGAGAGAGAAAGAGTTCTCTCGGAGAATCCGATTAGAGCAAGACTTGGGTAGAAGCCGTATGGGTCTGATAGCACCATGCGCCGTATGAGTCTGATAGCACTATGCCCGGTATACGGTCTCTAGGATATTAGATGGATGAGGGACTATGGGTACACGGTAATTGAGGATAGATAGGTTCAATGGATTGGATTTCCCTATATTTTCTAAGGATTGCGGCGTAGTGGCCTAGTACGTTTGTAGTCGATGAGTCGAGTGAATTATTATGAAGATAATAATTCATTGAGCCAGAAAGAGTTATGATAGGTATGACTTATAGCCAGCTTAATATTGGACTAAGAGGGTCACACACATATGGTAGGCATTGCGACGAGTAGAGGTTCGGATATGAGATATCTGTCAGAGCCCTTATCTTATTGGATGTCCAATAAGTGCCTGAATTATTGGATCCTATGGATGAGATCCAATAAGAGCTAATGAGAGATTATTGGATAGAGATCTATTAATTTAAGAGGCTTGTGTAGTTGGATGGAGATTCAATACCCAATAGGGCAGGATCTATTAGGGTTAAGTTGACAAGATGCCTCTATAAATAGGAGGGAACAAAACACCCGTAGGCTAGAGATTTTTGGTTGTCACATCATATTCTCCTCTCCTCTTATCCTCCTCAGATGGTAGGTGTGGAGTTTTGGGTAGTGATTTGAGGAGAATCGTTGCAGCCCTATTATGTGGATCACCGCTAGAGAGGATGACGCTTGAACTCCTTCATCCTCTCCTATAGATTTATAGGGATTCAGGAATATACGATCTCCCTAGGTGAAACACAATCTTTCATATACATAATTTTTGATTTTGCATATTTTGCACGTCAATCTTTGCACCACGACGAACACATCATTGGGAAATTTAGGGATTTTTGTTTTTTGTCCTTTCGCTGCATATGTGATGTTGCCCCTATATTTTCCCATAGTGGTATGAGAGCCAGGTTGTTCATGCGAAAGATTGATTTTGAACTACGTGTGTTGTGTTTTAGAGAAGCTATTGACATCAAAATCGTTGACCCAAAATTGAGAAAAGACATCAACTGTTGCTACCCTTAATACCCTTGTAAATGGCAGCTTTGGTTGTCATCTGCGTGCAGGTAAGGCCAACCACTTATAGCGTAAGCGATGGCACCTACGGATGCTATCTGTGGGCATAATGCCCGTAGGGGCGACGTCGCCCACGGGCGAGCAACCCGCATGGGCGACCGCTGCCTGTAGTGGTGCTTGCTCGCAAAGGGGGGGCCGGCTCGCTACCGGCATTGCCCTTGTAGGGGCGGTGCCTACGGGTGCTGCACTCGCGGGGGGACCCATCCGCAGGGGCGACGCTCGCCCGCGGGCAAAGGGGTCGCCCCTCCACTACGATGGCGTCGCTCGCGGGCAAGGGCATGCCTGCCCGTTGAGGGCCGTCGTTGGTAAGGTGGCAGCGGCTACAGCGGGCAGGAGGGGCAGTAGGGTTTTTTTGGGGACAAAATATAGTTTTGCCCTTCGGAATTTCAGAAATTCTGAATTCTGTCTTTTTGTCCAAATTATGAAAATACCCCTCATAATTCAAAAAATTCCCTATATGTCCCTAATTTCATAATAATATTAGTTAATTAAAATGTTCAATTAACTATTACTATTATCTAGTAATCCTACATAATGATATTTACATGTGATGTACGATGTGGATAGATGATCATGGACCATGTAATGTGTATGTACTTGTGATTATTATTATTATTATTGGGGCCTACGAGCTACCACTTTATTTCTCGTTTATTGTCTGGCCTACGTGCCTATGATTAAGTTGTAATTACACGAGGAGGCATAGTGAGCGCGTGAAAGTGATAGCGGGATCTATAAGATCGAGACGGACGATCACGATACATGGAGATGCGTTAAGATGCCGACATAACCGACAATGATGAGATGGACGATCATAGGGCATGGAGATGCACTACTGCACATATAGATCTTGATGTGAGTGATTAGGCCCACTAGCTCGGGCCTGATCACATTAGGCCGTGGTCCATGATCATCTGGTGTGATTGCTTATACACATAATAGATATGTATATATATTTGCATGCGATGTAGATATATATTAAATATG
>LVTN01002806.1:11274-29030 GCA_001649415.1 Musa itinerans
TCTCTCTCTCTCTCTCTCTCTCTCTCTCTCTCTCTCTCTCTCTCTATATATATATATATATATATAGTAACAATAGATTACTATTGTTATGGCGTTGTGTCACCATCCTTTTTCCAAGCATCAGTAGTGGAAGCTCAGCATTAGTAGGATCGATGGGCAGAGAAATAAAACCATTAGATTCTCGGGTCAGTGATGGTGAGATGGATTTGGATTCATCAGTCCAAAGGGATAAGGGATAAGAACTCGGCACAGCTGCGCCATGGCGATCGTGAAGGTCACCGATCAACGACGAGCATTCCACCGAAACGCGATGGCACGACACGACAATTGATGAGATCACCGGTCATTCATGTGAGGATAGGCATCCCACAGCAGACGGCGGGCGGTGGACGATCGTTGCACCGTTGACTCGCGCTTTGTCGCCTACGCGTGTGGGCACAGTGAAACCGTCGTTGGCGGTGGTGCCGTTTTCTTAAAGACATTTTTACCCCACAAAATAACTAAATTTTAATTTATATCCTTAAATTTGACCTTTCATTTATCTCAAATAAAAAATTTTGCTTTATATATACTTTGTAAAATTATAGTTTTATCTCTCAAAAATTAAAAAAATGTAAATTATATCTTCAATTATAAAATTGATTAATTCATTTTATTTTAATTAAATATTTTTGATCGGATTTAATCCTATATTTTAATTACTTGATTGGAATTAGATTTAAATAATTAAGTTTTGATTAAATTTGAAGAAAAATTAAATTTTAATCAATTTTAATTTTGATAGACCTAATTGGGAGAATGATCGTCCCAAATCTATAAGCCAAATTTGAATAATCCAATTCCAGGTCTACTCGATTAAATAAATTTTAATTGAAGGTTATTGATAAAGGCATTCCATTGAAACGTAGTGGCACAACACAATGATCGATGAAGTCATCGATCGACCATGTGAGGACAACCATCCCATTACAAATGATGGGTGGCAACGAATAACCATTATACCAACGACTCGTGAACAAGGGCACGATGGAAGCGACGATCGCAAAAATTACCATGAGAACTAGGATTTTTATTAAAATAAATTTTTACCCTAAAAAATGTTAAAATTTAATATTTGTCCTTAAATTTTATTTTCCATTTATGCTTTTTAGAAATAAAAATTTCTCTTTATATATTCTAAGTCAAAATTATAATTTTGCCTCACAAAATTAAAAAAAATTAAATCATATCTTCAACTATCGGATTCTTATTTCGGATGCATCTAGGTGAAGTTTCTGGGACGGACAGATTCTGAATACTTGTGGATGGATTCAATTGATGAGTTGACTCAGGACCAATTCTTGCAACGTTGACTCCCGCCACCAACTTGGATGTGCGTTGCTGATCCTACGCGAATCAATTCTACAACAAAATGCATTCCAGTGGTTAATATCTAATTGCACAGTCGATAGGTTTTGTATTTGAGTCCAACGTGATTTAATATAATTAAAAAATAATTAAAAAAGTAAGATATGTTTCTGTGATTAGTAACCATCGTGTCGAAGATTATTTTGGCAATCGGTTGTAAAATTTGACTGGATGAATTTTTGATGTAGAGAATAACTGTTCTAACAGATTATTTTCGTTAATCAAATATAAAATTACTTTTGTTGTGGTGAAGTCCCTATGACGGTCACAGTCATGATAAGATTAATTTCCTCTACTGGTGAAGAGTATACGATTACTTTTGTTGTGGTGTTCTCTATGTTCATAGACGAACCCTTAAGAAGATAACGGGCACATAGATAAAAAGGGCCACCGATCGTTGAGTTTTGTAGCAGCTCAATTCAATTACCACATCATCCGTAGATCAAGATTATAAGATCCTGATCAAATATAATATTACATGTATTGTCCGTATCTGTATCATTTTTCTTGAAAGTTGAACTCCTCACACTACAAGAGATAACTTCACTTTTTATGAACAATTTTTTTTTATTTCATCCTAACCTTCAATAAATACTGACTTAAACATCGAAGGATCACCGGATCCTTCCATGTTTAAGTCAGTATTTGAAAATATATCCGATGTACCAAATCTATGAGTTGAAACCTTGAAAGTTGGACTCCTCACACTACAAGAGATATCTTCACTTTTTATGGACTATTTTTTTTTATTTCATCCTACCCTTCAATAAATACTGACTTAAATATATGATTTGAAAATATATCTGATACACCAAATCTACGATTTGAAAACAATAGAAGTTATTCTCTACATGCAAATTTACGCCAAAAAAAATATATTATCTTGTTTCTTTTAATAAAATAAGCAATAGAAATAGTAGAAAGAGAACTAATTTGGATCATTTTCTTGGAATGTTTGATCATATATTTGTATAGCCCTTTAGCATTAAGATCATGTCTGGTAAAGTGCCAAGCAAAGTTAATTGTAGATTTAATACACTGCCACAATCATTTCCACTCGAGAAATCTTTTCAAAACCAGCTGTGTGAGAGAGAGAGTCTTGAATATGTTCACAAAAACATTTTAAAAAAAAAAAAACCTGTGTGAGAGAGAATATTGAATATGTTCACGAAAACATTACCAAAAAGAAAAAAAAACTACCTTTGGTCTCTGTAGATGGGATGATCTGCCATTGCCGATGCAACGGAGTAGCCTTAATAGTCCTTTAATTTGTGTTTTCCGGCACTTAGTCTGCCCACCAAGAAAGAAGTCCCAAACCATCTCCATAGATCTCTCCCTGTCAAAAGGCATGACCTCCAGAATAAGATGATTGCAGCTATAAGTTAACCTACAAGACTATGGAAAGGTATTTGGTCTAAAGTTCGTCTTCCTATTTATAATTTAAAAGACATGGATTTTCTTACCCACTTGTAACCCGGTAGTAATTTGTCTCTACCACATGTGCAAAAATGTTTGCCATGTCCTTATTCTAGCATCAGAAAGATGAAAAAAGCCCTCGATCTTCTATATCAATTTGTTTGATTGACATAATCAGGGAGAAAAATTGCGCTATCAAAGGCCAAGCAAATTATTTCTGCTGGTAGATAATAGCAACAAATTCAAGCACAAATCACACCAATCTTTAAAGACATGTTTATATTATCCAGCAAGCTATCATCACATTTGTCTTTAATAGAAGTATGTTTCAGCTTTTTTCCTCGTGGATATAGCTCAACTAATTTTTGGTGTTAATAGGAAATATCTTTTTCGGTGTAACAAGTTTCAGTAACTTGTTTTTGCCCCATTCCAGACTTTTCAATGTATTATTCTAGACCATTTTTTCCTTGTTAACAGTAACTATCTTATCATCAGCAGCATCTTCAACATCAACCATATCATCAAAATATAATATGATCTGCCATTAAACAAATTCTGCCCTAATTTACATCAGACGGTTCACACATTTCTCAGCATTTCTTCTATTCTTATTAGAAAATTGTACTTCTATCCTAGTTCTTTTCTAGCACTAAATGTTCACACTTACACCATCTGCAGCCACAATGAGAACCATTTTACGGTAGAAATCATAAACAAAATCCCAATTAGAACGTTAAAACATAGAAAACAAACCATAAATTGAACTGACATTGCAGAATTAAGATAAAGAAAAACTTTAGTCAATCGTCAGAAAGATTGAAAGAACAGCAAATATGCTATTACTGGAGAGAACAGTAGTAGCTGTTGGCAATGATTGCCCATGCAATCATTTTATGTAGTAAACTTTACGCTAGACATGCATCATGAAACAGTGAAGTGCCACTGAAAACTCCTTTGAAATCTCATGTCTATTTGATCTATTATTTGTTTTCTTCTCTAAGCCAAGCATGTGCTGGCTGCTTCAAGCACATTCTAGAAAAATTAAAGCTGATATGCCAGAGGTAGATTGAGAGCAGTACATCAATTTATATTAAGCAAATAACAATACCAAGCATAAAATTTATTTCAAAAAAGAAAAAGAAACACATCATGACAGGCAAAGATAAATACACAAGCCCATAAGACATTCTTGTAGGACTAGTATCATAATTATAAGTTGCAAATATCATTAACAAATAGTTTTAGTCAGTGACCAGAACCCAATATAAGCTCATGATTTTATTATCCTTAAAATGAAAGTAAGTCGGCAATTAGAACAAGACACCCGAAATCAGACAAGGAGAGACTAGTCTAAGTAAATGCAGCAAGGACTATACAGATTCAAGGGAAATGATCCAGAAAGAAAGTACATAACAATTAATTACATTAAGGTATATTTAAGGAAGTAACTTACAATAATCTCCATAGGAGAGAAGGGACTTGCATTTGCATCTTGCTCCACAGGAATGGGAGGATAATTAATTTTGGTCACCCGGAAATGTACCTGCAGGCTGTTTTATAAGACAAACTTTTTTTCAAGGCATATGTAACAGATGTCTTGGTTTTCATGACTCGAGAATTCAAAATTTTAGACAAAATACCTCTTCATCTAAATCCATAGGTAAGTCTCCACACTCATGTTCCCATATCCATATGCCATCTTCTCCCCTGTCATCTCCGTGAAAGGGCAAAAGTTTGTAAACTATAAAACTGAAATAGTTTATCGCAAATAACCATATTGGTACTTGTGTATAACTAATTAAATTTAAACTGTTTATCATCAATTTGTTCAGACAGACATCAAATCTAAGAACGAGGGGCTTGCATAAATAAATAATTTAACTTTTCATCAGGACAAATACCAGAAAGTTACGACTGCAGACAAACATAAAATGACTTTCTTTCCATGGTTCAAGATGATATTGAAACAACAAATGAACCTTACATTCTGCTTTTGTGTGGGAGTAGGTGCACAGGAACCTTTATGTCATCAAAGAACCCAAGAGACACTGCAACACATATAGAACATAATAAGCAATAAAATAAAAAGTGGAGTTCGAAAAGCTTTGTCAGCAATTATCTCTAAAAAATTGAGGTCATGATTGTATATCAGTTTTATATGCATGCATATATGACAAGCTAGGTACATTTTATTCTAATCTTCCGATGGAAATTAAACTAATTGATTTCAGAAGTCCTTGAATGATATGATGCTTTACTGATTACTTTGAAATGCCAGCTAACTTACTGAACTTGTTAACATATGTAGATTATAACTGATCAATAGCTATTGATTCTAACACCAAAGAAGAATCTACTTTTACATTCTTTTTGTTATTTATAATGTATCAAGGATTTTATCTGTTTCAATCATAGGTGCTGGTATCGTCAAATGCAAAGTTTACCAAAATTTTCATGCTTACATAACCTAATCTTCAAGTTAAACTAATTGATTTCAGAAGTCCTTGAATAATATGATATTTTACTGATTAATTTGAAATGCCAGCTACCTTACTGAACTTGTTAACATATGTAAATTACAACTGATCAATAGCTATTGATTCTAACACCAAAGAAGAATCTACTTTTACATTCTTTTTGTTATTTATAATGTATCAAGGATTTTATCTGTTTCAATCATAGGTGCTGGTATCGTCAAATGCAAATTTTACCAAAATTTTCATGCTTACATAACCTAATCCAGCCATCACAGGATTTCCACTTTCACATATTCCATAGTTGGACTAATTTTCTTATCATTTATGGAACAACTAGGAATCAATCTCAACACAAACCATTGTTAGAAGATGTGAATGTGGTCACAAACTTTAGAAGATTATAACAAATGATCGCAAAGCCTTAAGTTAAGCTTTAGGCATACTTTAACCAACTTTTCAGTTTAATGACAACCCATGATGTAAATAATGCATGGTGGACAAAAAGTTACAGGAACAGGTAGTCACATGTCCCATCAGTTTCAGATTGATCATATCAGCCCTTTTCTTTCAAACCAACTCTTTTTGAGAATAAGCATATTTCTGAGGTAAAAGAAATTGGTGTGAGATGTAGCAATCTGAAATTCCTGCAAACTTACAGATGTTGACCACATTGGTACAAAAACAAAACAAAGGATGGAAACAAAAGTAAAATAAAAAAGGTATATATAATATATATATATATATATATATATATCTTCTTGAAATAAATTTACAATCAAGGATGACAAAAACGATAAAAGGAACAAATCATGCTTCAGATCAGATTCTAATAAAAATCCCCAATGTATAAGTGTACACATGCAAAGAAGGTATAGAATGATTAAAATTGTCAAGTAAATATCAGAAAACAAGGCAAAACATGAGGATTGTAGGCTGTTAAACATACAATGCAAACCATTGGCATCGGATGCTTTAAGCTTTCCGCAAAGAATCTCCCCAACATATGGTCGGAACATAATTAGCCTAAACACGACCTATATAAAACATCAAACTGATTAGTATGTAACACTAAGTAAGAACTGTCGAAACTAGAGACCATGTTTTGCTAGACAGGTGATTCACCAAAGATACATTAACTTGGAAGTTTAAATGATGTATTTGGAAGGGCCTTCATCCTGCCAACCAAATGCAGGGTACTCAGACCTAAGCAAAATAAAGTTTTGTGAAAGCTAATGATGTGGCAGCACTTTGGTCTTCAATTGTCATCCTATGAAATAGCATAGAACAAGCGTTTGACAGGTGGAAATAATGGTTCCATCTCACCAGCATAGATAATATTTATTGTACCAGTCAGAGAAGGCATCACAAAGCCACTACATTGGGGAAATAAAGTCACTTTCTAAGATGCTGATGTTTACAATCTATTATTTGTCATAGTCATCTTTTAGTCATTTATGCTTTTCCATGTATTACAATAGACAAACATGCTAAAAATCAAAAGAATTATGGACTTATTATAAGTCTCTTATCTTTAACCCTTGTTTCTAAACAAATGCACCTTCCCTAACAAATCATCTTTCTTGTAGGATCCCACCAATTAAATTTCTTTAAAGAGGCCTCCCCCTCTTACCTATTTTTGGTAAGATATAGTCATCTTGTTAAGATATTTCTGATTTTTCAAATAAAACATTAGAAGAACATGGAAAGAAAAATCAAAAGAAGGTTGGATTTATTGTAAGTCTCTTATCTGTAAACCTTGTTTCTAAATATATGCATCTTCTGCAACAAAAATCGTCCTTCTCGCAAGACCTCATATCTATTAAAGTTCTTGACAGACACAAAAGCATATCTATTAAGTTCATGGCCACATAAGAAAAAGTCTGTTTCTCCTAAATATTCTATCAAAGTTTACCAAATTTAAGGATTATAAGTTGTTGCATTTTGTAACCGTCAAAAATTGCACGAAGATGAAAACAACAAATGGATCTTCACACTATTGAAATTGTCAAGGAAATGCTTGAGTGACCAAGACCACATGATCATTAAGCTGCAACTAACCAAGGATACTTTGAATAAATAAGAATGGGCAAGTTCACACACCTGAAGTCTTGGTAACATATTTTCAGAAGAATATTTTTTTACTGCCATTATTTATTAGTGATCTTATACAGTAAAAGTATGTTAGAGAGTGGTGAAAAGATTATTAAAAAAAACAGCTGCACCTAACCATGTCTTTTGGAATAACCAAGAACGGGCAAGCTCATAAAACTTTCTTTAGAATACCTTAAGTCTTGGTAACATATATTCAGTAAAAACTTTTCTATTGCTATTATTAATTAATGA
The DNA here is from genome assembly GCA_001649415.1 of Musa itinerans. NCBI lineage: Eukaryota > Viridiplantae > Streptophyta > Magnoliopsida > Zingiberales > Musaceae > Musa > Musa itinerans. The sequence goes on from LVTN01002806.1 coordinate 18,918, forward strand.
TCCTATACAATTTTTCTGAGAAAGTAAAAGTCTCTTAGAAAGTGGTGAAAAGATAAAAAAAAATCAAAACTAAAGAAACCAAGAAAGAGCATGAAAATAATAGAGAAAACTGATCAATAATACCACATGAAAAATTAAATTCAAATGATAAATAGATTTCTCTGAAGATGCAATACCTCCTGCAGTTTCAAATCTCGAAATAAAAGACTAATTGCTCTCAGAATAAAAAAGATAGATTTCATCAATTTCAATGAGAAAATCATTGCAGAAATTAATACAATGGTACTATATAAAGTAAGAACACATATTAAAACCTTATATGTGGAAGAACCAGCACCAGGGAAGACAAAGCCACCTTCTATGTTTCGAATGTCATAGATAGAGATGCAAAGACCCAAATTTGAGAGAACCTGGTGGGTGGAAACAAAAACATAAATAAATGGTATACAAGCATATAAAAATTATTCTCATAGGAAATATATCAACTGCACCTTGTCCAAAAACAACCTCTCAAGTTCTTCCTTAATTGCATCAAGAAGAGGACGGTTAAGTAAGTGTGGAGGCAAAGGCAAGTTATGCTCGATTAAGCTGAGACAAAACATGCTCCCTTCAAAATGAGAACAAGCATAAAAAATGTTATCATCATTTGAAATATCAAGCATTGCTATATCAAACTTCAACGAGAAACAGTGTTGTTGAAAGGTCAAATGCACTAAGCACTAAAAGGTGCCAGGACTCCAAATCACCCAAGCTCGATCGGGCGAAGTTGCTCTTCAATATAAAAGTCATAAAAAATATGATTAAGGAGAAAGAAAACTAGACAATATGAATATTATATCATTTTATAATCAAAATATCACTACTAAAGTATCAAATTACATTCATTTAATCACCTATAAAACATTAATGTATTAAATTGTCCAAATATAATAACAAAAAAATGAACATCAAAAGTCCCAGAATTTTGACAAGTCTAGCAGTGACAATTCAAGTTCCAAACTGACAAATTCAATAATTAACACATTTAATAAGATATTACTAACAATAATTAACTATTATTAATAAGAAATAACATTAGTGTAATTAACAACTCGGTAGGAGGCAGGGGAGGGGCGGAGTACAGGAGGAGATCGGCTGAATGTAGAAGAAGGCAGGGGAGGGGGGCCTGACAACAGCAGAGGCGAGGGGCCAACAGCGGCAGAGAGGGGCTGCGGACTGGACGGCAGATGAGGGCCGTCGAGGAGAGAAAGAAGCAGGAAGAGTAGAAGCATCGTCGGAGGGGGGGCATGCTGAGGGCAGTGGAAGAAGCAGAAGGACGGTCGGGGCTGTTGAGAGCGGCCGGAAGAGAGAGAGAGCGAGTGGGGTAGAGGGGAGAGAAAGAGAGGTGGGTCGACTCTGTTTGGGAGAAGCAGAGAGCGGGGGTAAGGAGGCAGTACCACTGGGAGGGAGGTACCGTCGCGGGAGGTAAAGGAGAGAACAGCAAGGCGAGGGGTACAAGGGCTGGCACCGCCGAGAGGGGAAGAGGGACTGGGAGAAGGAGAGGTAGGGCGAGAGGAACGAGAAGAAGGCACCACCTCCGTCTGAGAAAAGGGAGGCACCACCGGAGGGCCGCTCGCCTTACCCAACAACGCCGGCGGCCGGCTTCCACGCGCGCTGGGAAGACGATATCCGGCCACCTCGCACACGCACGAAGACGAGGATTAGGTTAAAGGGAGGGAAGACGATGATTCGGTCCAGCTTCTGAAACAAAACCATTTCGGCTACATTACACCGTGCGATAAAGGGTTCAAAGGGTTCGGCACGTATTTTTTTACCCCATTTGGACACATCGTGACATAAGTCGCGATGTGAAGGGAGTAATAGTATTGTCGCATTATGAGCACTTTCCATCATCTCGGCCTCAATTAAATGCGTCTGTAAACATACGAATCTGATCCCAAGCCAACATGAATCCGAAGTCTAATTAAAGACCACATTTGAATTCTATCGGACAAACGAATCGATTTATGAACATCGTAAAATATTTATGATATTTTTGGATTAATATCACCTAAATAGAAATCAAAAATTAGTTTATTATAATATTTTGACTATTATAATAAAAATATTATAAATAATTAAAATAGACTTCTAATCTCAATCAAACCAATTACTAACATAAAAACATTATATTTTAATAATTTACAAACAATAACAGTAAAAAATCATAATATTATGTTATTAAAACTAATAAAAATATATAAAACATCATAAGCGAGTCAAATTGAAATATTTTTACAATTAAAATTATTTAAAAAATAATTTGATATTTTTGAAAAAAAATAGATATTTTAATTTTTTTTAGCTTGTTTCTGTCTTAAACTGAACGCTGTGCATAATTTACTAAGACAGTAGACTGGTCTTCTTCGGCCTCCTCTTCCTCCTCCTGATGGCCATCACTTCATCCCTCTTCCATCGTCCCGGTCTTCTCTTCTCCACTCCCCCAGTGCAGACTTCCTCTCCCCGCACACTCCTTCCTTGTCCTCTCACTCTCCCTCCCACCTCAAGATTCACACTCATCAGTACCTCAAGGCAGGTACTCCTCCTCCTCCTTCAATAACAACAACTGCTACTTATTCCCAAAAAAAGGGGAACTTTTTTACATTTCCGAAGCTATTTGAGATCACTAACTTGGTCTCCTCGTCCATCTTTCAGGCTGCAACGCCGCCGGCCGCCACGCTGCGCGTCGTCTTCACAGGCGGCGGCACAGGGGGACACATCTACCCGGCGATCGCGATCGCCGAGGCGATCAAGGACGCCAGCCCCGACGCCGAAATCCTCTTCATCGGCTCCGACGCCGGCCTCGAGGCCGCCGCCGTCCCCTCCGCCGGCTTCACCCTCTCCACCATTCCCCCGGCGCGCCCCTCCCGACCCCTCCTGTCCCCCTCCAACCTCCTCCTCCTCCCCTTCCGCCTCATCCTCGCCGTCGCCGCTAGCTCCCGGATCCTCCGCCAGTTCCGGCCCCTCGTCGTCGTTGGCACCGGGGGGTACGTCGCCGCGCCTGTATGCCTGGCCGCCGCCTTGTCCGGCATCAAGATCGTCATCCAGGAGCAGAACAGCCACCCGGGGCTGGTGAACCGGCTGGCCGCGCCGTGCGCGGGGAAGATCTTCGTTGCCTTCAATGCCTGCGTGAAGCATTTCGACCGTAAGAAGTGCTTGGTGTACGGAAACCCGGTGAGGGTCGCGCTGCGGCGGTACGTCTCCAAGGCGGTGGCGCGGTCGCACTTCTTCCCCAAGGCGGGGCCGAAGAGCGGCGAGGACAAGGCGCAGGTCGTGCTCGTGCTGGGGGGCTCATGTGGGGCGGAAGCTATCAATATAGCGGTTCTCAACATGTACTACGAGATGTTGCTGCAGCACAAGAACAGGCTCATCATTTGGCAAACGGGAGCCGATGGCTTCAACGAAATGGAGAGTCTTGTTAAGGTGAACCGACGATTGCATCTTACACCGTGAGTTCTTGGTTACTTGCTTTGCTCGTTACACTGAGATTGTTGTTTTGATCTCGTATTTTCAATCTAAATCACTTACATTGCTCATTGCATTTTTTGAACCTTCAATTTCTAAGATTAACTCAATGTGTAAGCCTGCCTGCAAACGCTAGCCTAAAAATTTTACCTTTGGAGTCATATAATGATGATATATTGATATGATGATCCTTAATTGAATAAGTACATCATGAATTTGTTAAGATAGTTATTGGTCAAGGTAAGCGTTCGATGGATCTAGCCACTGGGATGTTCAGCACACACTGCTTTTTAATTACTAAGATGTCGGAATATCTATTATAGACTACACATTACTCTTCTTTTGACCAGCTACATTTGCTAATAAAATTATTAACACAGCAAGCCTTATTCAACTGACCCTATCCTGTCATCTGCTCCTGCAAAAAGTCAAATTTGTTCTTTCTTCAGCTCTCCTAAACAACTTAAACAAGTTTCTTGGAGTCTTTATCTTGTCAACTTGCTCTCTCTTCTTTCTTAAAACTTGTAACCAATTCCTTTGGGTTGTCTAAGTTTCTCTTACCCCACACATTCTTGGAATCTTTATCTTGTCATCTTGCTCTCTCTTCTTTCTTAAAACTTGTAACCAATTCCTTTGGGTTGTCTAAGTTTCTAATACCTCACACATTCTTGGATTCTTTATCTTGTCATCTTGCTCTCTCTTCTTTCTTAAAACTTGTAACCAATTCCTTTGGGTTGTCTAAGTTTCTTATACCTCACACATTCTTGGAGTCTTTATCTTGTCATCTTGCTCTCTCTTCTTTCTTAAAACTTGTAACCAATTCCTTTGGGTTGTCTAAGTTTCTGATACCTCATGCATTGTTTTGCAATTTTTTTTAGTCCATCTCTATGTACTTTTGGCACAATCACTTGTGTTCCATCTCTGTATATTTCAATTTAATGATTCCTTGGAAACTTCTAGCCAATAACATTCTAAAAATTATCATTTTCTTATTGTTGTTTGGTTCTTCACAATTTCTTCCTAATATCTTCTTAGGTTTTTCAAATCCCTTCTTGCAATTTTTTTTTTCTTTATCTTTTTTGCTGTTTTGTTTACACATACACTTATTCCATGTAGAGCAAATCCTTTTGGCCACCACTTTGATTTGGTCCTGAACTGTTTTCCATAAAACTGACCACTTAAGTTCCCATCGGCTCCTCAAAACTGGGGATTTATTGGATGTGGAACCATTCATCAAATATATATTTTTATTTGTCATGCATGCAATACTTCTAGAATCCTGAGTACTAGAACATGGGATATTACGAAAAAGAATAATTAACTATAACAAGAAGGCCTTTAAGTTTATTACTGCTGCAAACTAACCTATTACCTATCCCAAAATAGAAGGTAGGTACATCTCGATGTTGCTGTTGTGGCAAAACAATCTTTGTGATTGGTCTTCCCTTAGTCATGGTGCTTATCTAGATACCAAATCCATTAGAAATGCCTCCAACAACTAATATCAGATTCAGATGCCATGATTCTTTACTATTTTACGTCTCAGTTAGGTTCTGATCCTTGAGGCCTCATACAAAATTCCCATGCAAAAACCTCCGTTCTAATTGTGATTTATTTTTGGAAAACACTTAACATAGCCATCAACCAAGAGTCCTTTTTTCCTCGACACTCCATTAATTATTTCATGTGCATTTCTTCTAAGAGGGCTGCAGCTAATCATGATTTATGTTTTGTACTGCTAAAACACCATCTGACAAACCTTGATCACTGCTTCTTCTAGCAAAAACTTCACGTTAGTCATTTAATCTCTCACACAATAAATTTATATTTGTAGAATTTGTCCACAACTAGAATAGAAAAGGTATACAAATTTCTGGCATCCTCCACAGCATCTTACTCTTCTAAAGCATCCCAAGAACAATGAAGGAGCACATCTTTTTGTATTTTACCCCTCAATTTCTACTGTGTCCACTTTCACAAAGAAGGATAAGGATGGATATACCTGATAGGGGAAAGAGGAAAGAATCAACATCACTGATGTATATTGTGGTTGAGATTTACATAAAAGTGAAATTGGTTCTCTCATACACAATTTTCTGTACTTGTTTCAGGAAATATATTTCAAGATTACTCTCACAATTTGATTTGTGTGCTTTGATTGCATATTTTCGTTTGGCTTGTTTTTGGTGTCTGAGTCTCCTTTTAATAAAATATATTTCAAGGTTCCTGCATGAGATGGATTTGGCTTATGCTGCAGCTGACGTGGTTGTTTCTCGTTCTGGGGCGATGACTTGCACTGAGATCTTGACCACCGGAAAGCCATCGATTCTGGTATTGAGAATGCTACTTCTTAGGAATCTATTGAAGTTTATGGAACTTAAATGAACAAAAAAAATTATTTGGGAAACTTAATATTCTACATTGTGCTCGAAATATTGGTAACAGTATACTAGTAGTCTAGTACAAAAAGTTATGTATAAGTTGTATTTGAGAATTATCAAAGGGGAATTTCTGCATATCATTTATACTCCTTTGATGCAAATTTAAGGGGAAATGTTACATGACATATACACTCCATTGGATCTCATAGAAAAATAAGTAAAAGGGAAAGAATAATGGTTGGGAGTTGTGCACCCCTTAGATTTTTTTTTATTCAATTACTTGGAAACTACTCAGGTACAAGGGGAAAGCGAACATTAATATAAGTTGCAGCATATCTAGGGGACAAATGGAAGTGCCAGATAAAAATCTTTCAAGGAGGCTCCTTACCCTTGTAGAGGTTATGTGATTAGACAATCTTTTATCACCTGCCATGAGCGTTAGACTTTTTATGGCCAAGTTGCAATAGGTAGTCATCTCAACTTTGAAACAACAGAAGAACTTGGTTTTATTGGCACTGCTCACTACCTAGGTGATTTGGATTGTCTAGTTAACTGAGTGCTCACCTTCGTTGATAATTCTGGATGGTCTTTTAAGAGTTCCTGCATCGTCATTGACTCAAGTTGTAAGCTTAGTGACATTTTTAGTTGACCTTCCAGTTCTGTTGCACCACTGGCTTTACTGAACTCGTGCGTTCATCTTAGGTTAATACTTGTAGAAATACAGATTAAGATACTCATCGAATGTGCATCTGTTTCTTGACAGTGGATGCAGACTGTAGCTGTGTTTACACCTTTCAGTATATGTTCGACTTTTGGCTTTTGTGTTTGCCATTAGGGTGAAAGTGAATCTAGTGCACCTTGCTGCCCTTGTATTTACCTTAAGAAAAATGACATGTGTTGAGGTATTTTTTCCTGTGCAAATGTCAAAAAACTTTATTTAATTTTTGAATCACAATTTTAAACCTATTTCCACATTGACCCTCTATTAAACCTGAGCCTCATGCACTAGGTCATATTTTATTTATTTTTCACAGTTCTATACTAATTAAATAGCTCATTCCAATGATTATATTGTAAATGGGCGATGGAATTAATCTATGATACCATTATGTGCTCATCCACAAGCATCTTAGTTGCACATCATTTGGTCCTACATAGACAAGCTTTTGCACTAAGGTGCACTTAGTTTTGGATTATGTAGTTGCAGGTTAAATTTGAAAGCTGTACACTCTTTTTTCTTCAATATTTTTTTCTCATCCACTTTTTCTTTGTACTAGATACCATTACCTAATGCTGCAGATGATCATCAAACAAAGAATGCATACATTATGGCAGACATAGCAGGATCAAAGGTCCTTACAGAAGATGAGCTTGATTCTAGTAGTCTTGAAGATGCAATTGATGATATTTTAGGTATGTAGTGACCTTTTCTCAACCTTCATCTGCTTTGTGGCTGGTTACAAAAATTATATATGTTTACAATGCCCTCCATTCAAGTGTAGTAGATTCATTTTTTTATCTGAAGCCGACTAGTAATAATGGCTCTAATGTGGTAACGATCTTGAACTATATAGACACTTTACAGATTATGTGCTAATAGTTGATTCATTACCCCTTGGAAGGAACCCTTTGATAGTCATACATCTATTACAGTCCATTTTTACAGTCCTTTTTTTTCTTAAGTCCTATTTAGGGATAGTCAAGTTTAGGGTTTTATTAGTCTAATACATGCACATAGCTCTGATCCCAAGTTCGAATGAAAAAGGTGGAGGGTTGTGAAAGGTAACTGACATCCAGCGTAAAACTTTAGATCTCATGAAGAATAGATCTTAGCTGACCCCAGATCTCATGAGTGTAGTCCTTTTCTGTTTTTCCTTTGCAATATCTTCTGTTTCTTTTGTAGGCAATGTTTCGTCTGTATACATGGAAACTTTTGTCAAGAGTCAAGGACATACCCTTGAAGCATTTGCTGCTTCCAGAGAATGTCCTTATGCATGCTTGCCACAGCAAACAAAGTCTATATCCGTATCAATAAAAAAAAATAAAGTTAAACTGGAATATTGTCATGGTAAGAGAAATTTGGAAATCCGTATCAATAAAAAAATATAAAGTTAAATTGGAATATTGTCATGGTAAGAGAAATTTGGAAGAGCAACTTTAAGTTGATATGGAAGGACAAATGTGAAGCATGATATGGTATAATTTGAGCTTCCTTGGTGCTGCAGATAAATTTTTCTTGTAGAGTGCTGCAGATAAAGTTTTCTTGTAGAAAATCAGTTTAGATAAAGTATCTTAAGTGAGTAGGATTAGGAATGGATATTTATCACTGATTGTAAGATGTAATTTTTAGTACTAGGATTCTCTATGCTTTTGTTAAACTTTTTGCTATCATTGTTCTCGAGCATTTGATTCAAAGTTACGACTGATTGGCCTTCGTCCCTGCAACTGTTGATCAAACTATGCTGAAAAATCTAAACTATCAAATCTTGATGAAGTAGCAACTTATGCCAGGAATTGCTGATTATATAGGCTTCTTATGGGTTTTCTAAATGCATGAGAAGTCAGGATGCAGAAATTAACTGATGGAAAGACTACTAATGGATCTGCACATGATTTTATCCTTGCAGTGGCAGTTAGTTAACTAGGGAGATGTTTTTCATTGATAGCAACAAAACCAATATGGTATTTGTCAATAGTTGAAATTCTTTGTGAATTTCATATGTATATGAGCTATTTGTTATGGTATTATGCTATCTCGTTTTCTGTTGAAAATTGATATACATGCAAGGATTTTATGATTTATGTATCTGATATCCAACATAAGAGGGGTCATTTACCCATGATTTTTCAAGAACTTTCTATATTCTCATAAATAAAAGCTCATTTACTTTTCTTAGCTGAAGAAAATCTTTTTAATGCATTCTTATGCCCTTACTATCATTAATGCAACCTCATGGATGAGACACACATGTCAAAGAGGAACAACAATTGTAGGGAGAAGAGGAAGTAGGAGTTAGGAGTGAAGAATATACACTAAAAGCAACGAAAGTAGATACCTTATATGACAAAAGGAAGTACATTCTAAAATAATCAGTACATGATCATGAATTCGTGAACTTTAGACCACTACTATAGAGCAGCAAAACAGCCTATGATTATGGTCTTCCAACAAACCTGTAACATGTTTAAGACATATTATTTGACGTAAAATAGGACAGGAAACTAAAAGCTCCATGATCATCGTTGCTAACTGGATTTCCTAGTTGGATATGACACGTTTAGGGCTACCTCAGGGTAATCATGTGGTTGAAAAAGCTGCAAAAGATTTAAATAAAAAAGGAGTTCGACATCCATTGCTTCTACTTGCTATATCCAAGAATCATTTGACTCAAAACTGAACTTATAATTCCTCACTATGGTCTTGACTAAGAAACTTTATGTCATGTTGCATTTGGGAGGCATGCAAATTTACAATGTTTTATACTGAATTTTGCAGGAAATGAAAGTCTCATGGCTGAGATGTCCGAGAGGGCACTGAGTGCTGCACGTCCTGATGCTGCATCTGATATCGCACAGTGCATTCTTTCTCTTGTCAACCCATCCTCTTCAAAATGAATTTGAATGTCAAAAACAGCATTCCTCCTTTGGACGGCAGTGCTATTTCGTGCTTGTTTGACTGGTGTATGGCTTGTTCTCATTTTATATTCCTTGCATGGAATGAAATTATTATCAGGCAAGTTTTTTCATGTATATTTAGATGGGTAAATGAGTGAGGCTTGTTCTCTCAAAGTTTTAGTGGTGTGAGATCTCTTCACATAGATGTTTGGAGCCTAAAAGCAACTGTTGTTAGCCACATCAGCCATGTATGGTTTTAACCTAGGCATTCACAACAGCATTGTGGAGATCATTTAACATTCATCCATTTGTTGTATGTTGAGGATGCTCAGTTTGTAACTCAAATATTCATTACAATTTTTGGTTTTCTTTATAATTTCTCTGCTGCTCAAAGTTCTTATTTTGATTTATTATTTTTAGAAATGTTCTATATGCACATGCTGGTGCATTTTTAAATAAATAAATGTGGATAAATCCAATGCATAAGATTTAGTCACTACAGGATTCGAGGAAGGTCAATCCATAAAGCTTGGTATGTGTAAACAAAATTGACTTGAGATAATTATATCCCATCAGTTAATGTGATAGGTTTTAAGTTTAAGTTCATATGAGG
>LVTN01002807.1:0-16501 GCA_001649415.1 Musa itinerans
ACATATATGACCAATATGACCAAGGCATCTCCGCATGTGATACATCCACCCATGACAAAGAAACATCCAAAAAACTTAATGCAACTAAAGAGTCTCCTTTTCTTGTGATACATTCGCCTTGGCCGAAGAACCCATTCGAAGGATCCAACACAAACACAGCATCCCCTTTATGCATGATGTGTCCACTTAAGATGCAAAAAGTGTCTCATGCATGTTATTTTAGGTGCTTATGTAAATCACATAAATGTCAGATTTACATAAATAAGCTTTTCTAATCTGGGTATTATAATTTAATATTTTATGATTTGGTCTTTAATTCACCTATTATTCATCGTCCGAGAGGTCGGGCAACAACTTGTTGATCCTTCACCATGGGGATAATCTCTTCATCTTACTTGGAACTCTATTTAGTTGTTCCTTTGCGTCATCTTGCTCCTTTGTTTCTCCCTTCAAGGATGTGTTGATCCTTGCACAAGAAGAGAAGTTATATAGAGGAAGGAAGAAAGAATGGTGTTGATTAAGTTGCATGAGGTTCTCAAGAGCACGGTGGAGCTCCTCACAAGGCCCCGCACTGTTTCTGCCTTCAAGAAGAAGGGCGTCCTTAGCATCTCTGAGTTCATCCTCGCTGGTGATAACCTCGTCGCCAAGTGCCCCACCTGGTCTTGGTTAGCTTCTTTCTTCCTTCTATCCTCTTTGACTAGATTTGATATTTCTTTTGAATTAGGCTTTCTCTTTGTGGATTTGGTTAGGGAGGCAGGCGAGCCGAGCAAGAGGAAGTCCTACTTGCCAGCTGACAAGCAATACCTCATCACGAGAAATGGTAGGCTAGCCATTGAATTATAGATACTCTATTTCTAATTAATGATCATTAATTGGCGTTATGAGATCAGAAAAATGAAATTTTATTTTCTTATGTTTGCTTAGTTTAATATTTAGACACATTTGTTTGATTATTGTCCTATCTCATGGTGACACATTTGTTTGAGTCTTGTTCTTTCGTGGTTGTCACTTGGTTACAGTACCTTGTTTAAGGAGGACTAGTTCAATGGAAGAAGAATACGATATTATAGAAGAAGAGATTCTTTTTGATACTAATGATGAAGATATTATTGGTTGGATAGTAACTCATCGGAAGCCAAGAGGTAATAAAAATCAGTATTAGAATTTTATTTATTTTCGTATATTATGCTTTTATATTTGATAATTTATGCATTTGAATTTTTCAGAGATCGAGCATTATAAAGAGGAAGCTATACCTTCCATGGAGTCTGTGGAAATTGACAAACGTGGGACTGTCACATTCAACCCCTTTTATTTTGCTGTTGAGGAGGAGGAAGACATACCTGACATGGCAGATTATGAGAAAAAGACAGAAACAGTAAGTGCATATTTTTATATCTAATAATTCATTGTTGTCTTCTGAAACACTACAACCTTTTTACGGTATTTTACGTATTTATGTGATTCTGACGATTTATTTTGTCAGGAGCATACACTCTCAGCATGGGGGTTCATTTTGCTATCATATTTTCACCCTCAGGAAAATAGTTATATGACATTATCATTCTCATATATGGTTATGCTGGTCTGTGACAATGCTGTCACAACAAAGTAATCAATACAAATTTTTTCGCTAAGTAAGATATTGATTATCATCTTACATATGAGAGGCAGTATAGAGGTTTGTTTTGGTAGGATACAATATATAAATATGTTTTGATATGCCAACATTTGTGGGGAAGGATAGTGACGTTCCTATCTTTTATCAAGCAGTGTTGTATTTGATTAATCAAATGATAATATTTCTTATATACTTTTAGTGAATATCTTAACATTTATGTAGGTCCTACTTGTCCAGGAACTTATGTTCCAATTTTTTTTTAATTAGCCATGTCACCATTTTATTCATCAAGTAGGCCTATCATAAAGAATGATACAACTGGAAATGGGTCATGAATGTAACATATTCTCCACAAATTAGTGACTGATTAAGGAAGTTATGGACTATAAAGCAGCTTAAGGAAATTGTGTAAGAAATCTCTATTATAGAAAACCATATTGATACAGACTTGGTCATGTATCATCAGCTAGTTATTGGCCATGCTGTAGCAGGAGGAAAGGAGAAAGTGGAGATTTTGGTCCCAAGGATGCAAAATAGACTTTTTATCTAGTCCAATTGAATTGATTACTTAGTTTTGAGTTTTATTAATTAAGTTGAATATATTTTTGGTTGGATTTTCATCTTTTCTTTTGGAATGCAATTTTCTAAGATTAGGATATAAATGTGTGTGTGTGTTACATATCTTGTTTAACTATTATATAGTACTCGTTATGAGCTATATTGCTTTGTTTTCAGTAATGTTTTAGCTTAAACCTTTACCTATCTAGAAGCTATTTGCAGTGCTCATGACAATTTCAAATAATTGCAGGTCATCCTTCCATCAACTTATCTTGTTGCAAATGAACCTGAGGATGACAAAATTCTTCGGACTCGAACATATGATGTTAGCATAACGTAAGTATTTTACTTGAGAAAATACTCTTTTAATTTGAATAATCGACTTTCTTTCACTAGTTTTTAGTGTCATATAACTTCTGTATGCAAAGATTTTATTTAAAGGTAAAAAAATTTCTGCAAACATGAAAATCCTGTTATATGTTTTATTAAATACAAGAAATTCACACAAACACCTCACTTTTAGCTGTACAACGCCATTTTGGATCTTTTACGTTCAAGAGTGTAAAATTTTAGAACTTACCTTCACTCTACGTGTGTTGCACATCTAACATTGTGACTTGCAGGTGTTGAAACAAGTTAGAGACCTCATAGTTAATACCTTTTTTCTCGAAAGGATAAGAAAAATATATCGGACGGGGTTTTGAACCCTCAACCTTTGCTAAGGCTAAGTGGGTTTGGTACACAAAAATATATCGATTGAGGTGAGGTGTTTAAAAAAATTAGAGACCTCATAGTCAAGACTTACTTTCACTCTTTAGCCCTTTAGAGGACAAGGAGTGTCAAGAATCAGATCTTCTCATAGACAATTGTTTAACAATGCAAACAAGATAACAAGAGACTAGAAGTCATATGGTAAGGTGAAAATAAGAAAGAAGTAGATAAAATCAATATGGAGATAATGCAAATCAAGGTCTGCCGTATCGATGTGTACTGCCCGGTACGGGCGGTACGTACCGGTCTGACAGGTTATCGGTACGCGGACCGCCCGCTACCGGATGGTATGTACCGATTTCGACTGTAGCACTGTAACAGTGCACTGTAGCACTATAAAGAGTATACTACAACACTATAAATCGTATACCTGGGTGTATTATATCGAGCCCAGGTCGAAACTCTGATACGGTACAGTATTACGGACCTTGATGCAAATGATGTAGAAAAAGAAAGGAACTATGTTAAGAATCAAGAAGAGAACAAGGAGGAAAATAATTTAGAGCATAAAACAGTTAATGTTTGGTCAAACAGAAATGACAGGGGGGAGAGAGAGAGAGAGAGAGAGTTGGGAGATGTGGGAAGTGCTGAAAAGGAGCTCTTTTGTTTACACCAGCAGGATCGATACAGTATCTGACAGCTCGCTTGCATTGGATTAATCCTTGTTAACTTTTTCTTGTTTCAGGAAGAAAGAAAAGATATTAAGCCATCATAAGGGGGGCCCACATGTGATCACTCTGCAGTTAGTCCATCATGTGCAACTGATAGGTTTGATGGGTCAGATGTACTTAGGTCAACCCCCACAAGTAGAGGTTGTTCTATGATTGGCCCATTATGCATTGGTTGCTCAATTTTACCTTTGCATCGAGGCTGACCTTGTAAAATATTCAACCATTTCTCTCGATGTGCAAAGTATTTTAGCATATAATTTATTTTTCCTTGGCTGAACTATATCATAAACTGTAGCACTGAATACCTTATTTATTCAATGCATCCATAAGACTAGAAATGATCCTTCATTGAAAATGTTAAAAACCTAGTCTATTCATCTACTAATCAGCATTGAATTGAATTTTTGCTTCTTTGACTTCCATCTTAGCAATTCAACTTGTAGATGTCCATAAGTTACAAGTGGTAAGGTGAAGATAAGAAAGAAGTAGGTAAAATCAATATGGAGATAATGCAAGCATATATTTAGTTTAATCACAATATATATACTTTTAAAATGCTATTTTTGTAATAATCATCTTTGAATCTTGATATGTTTTATTTGATTTTGTAGGTATGACAAATATTATCAAACTCCTCGTGTATGGCTAACTGGATATGATGAGGTTGTTCCACTCCAATGATGCATCTTCATGATATAGTTTAAATTAGCATGCTATTTAAAGTAGTTTTATGGCTTCTACTTTTATGGTATAGTTTTCATCTTTATGAATTTTATAATTAACTCACAGGCATTTAGCAGTCTACTATTATAAACTGACCTACTAGTCTATCCATGTTAACAGCAATTTCGCAATGTACGTTCTGAAGCCCCTGTGTCAGAAATTATGTATTATGAACTCTTTTGATAAGACTGATATATGGTCTTGATAATTCATTTTGGATTTTTTTCTGTCTTGTGATTCTTCTGTTGAATTGAATGATGTAGATAAGTTGCTGATCCAAAAGAAGTTATATAATTCTAGTAAAAAATAGAAAGTCTTGTCGTCATATTTTCTTCTATTGGTTGCAATTAGTTGGAGCATGATTTCTCTACTTTCAATTTATACATAACGCTAGCATGGTGGGATACAAATTTCCTTTTCTTTTCATCAAAATGATCAGTGGTGCGGCTGGAGTGTCGATTGTAACTTCATGTGCTATTCTCAACAAAAAAGCTGCATAGAGTCTGAGGCACTAAGATTTACTTGTTACTTTATAGACCATATTAAAATATTAGGATGTTGATGATTTTGATTAATCCTCTTCGTATTCTGGTATTCTATTTCAGTGGAGGATGCCTTTGCAGCCAGAACTTATATTTGAAGATGTGAACGAAGACCACAGACAGAAAACAGTAATGTCATTGTTCTAATCTCTACATTGCATCTGATTTAATGTGTTTCCCATTAATACTAATTATGCTAAAAATTGACAGGTGACAATTGAAAATCATCCTCATTTGAGCCTGAAGCATGCATCTGTACATCCATGCCATCATGCGGCTGTCGTCAATAAAATGCTGGATGTTCTCATATCACGCGGAATTGAACCAGAAGTTGACAAGTAACATTTTTCTTATGTTTGTCACTCTGATTCTTGCCCTTAGTAGGGGAACCGATGCAGCTCGTGTGTTCGTGCATTGTCATATCATAAATTATCATTTGCTTTCATATGACTGATATTTATAAGACCTTGGCTCCCCTACTCAATGTTCCACTAGTTAATATCGTTATACAGCATCACAAGGGTTGATGAAGCAGTGACTCATAATTCTCTCTTCATTCTTTTGCAGGTACCTTTTCTTGTTCTTGAAGTTTATCTCCTCGGTGGTTCCCACGATCCAGTATGACTACACAATGGACTTTGATCTTTGAAGTTCCAGTCACCAACAAGAGACATGAACCCTGCCACCTGAGGTACTTTATACAGCATGATGATATGCCCGATTAGTGGCACATGCTCATCCAACTTTTTATATGGAGCTTAATGAAAGATTCTTCTTTTTGTGGTCAGCGACTAAGATTTGTATAAGCTTATGTTGTATAATAGTCATAATGATACTATTGATCGGTATATGTGATCGTCACAAAGCTAGATTAGATTATGTGTTTTGCAGGATTGAGATGTGAGTGGTGGAATTGTAATACTCCATTCTGGTCAAACATTGAATGCTAGAGGATGTTTGAATTGGATTATAGTGGTTATCTCATTGAGTCGAATCATGAGAAGTTAGTTATATTAGAGAAGATTGAGGTTTGGTAATATTACATCGTTTTTCTGATATTTAATGCAATTTAAGTTAATTGGATATTACGAATAGCAAATCATCATAGTCTGTGAGACTGACGTAATCGAGGGATATGATCTTCCCGGGTATGATTCCGGGCCTCTTCGGCGGGTGTGAAAAGCATTTCAAGAAACAAGGCATCGCGAGGGCCTTTTGTAACCAACCATCGCGAGGCCTTTGCCATTCCGGCCGTCTTCCCTCCGAACAGGTCACTCTAATCCTCATCCTGCATCCTCCCCCCGCCGCGGTCTACGCGTCCGCCGAGCTCCCTCGCGGCCGCCTCGGTCACCATCGTTTCGGCGTCTCCTTTGCCTTTCATCAAGCGGTTCCGCGGCAAAACGATCGTGGTCAAGTACGTCTTTCATCAGCGACCTCGTTCTTCTCTCGTGCGACGGCCTACGCCCCGTCCTCGTCCATGATGACCACTCGGAGATCGACTCCTCGCTCCTCCGTCTCGTCACGAGGAACACAAGCTTGGCTGACTTTGTGGTCCAAGGTTCATTTTAGTTAGTAATTACATGGTGCAGATTGATCATATTAGATATCACTTACACCTACACAAGCGGTCAAATGGTTGATTGCATTTGGTAAGCACTCAAGGGTTTCTTTCATTGTGTTCTTGAGTATCATTCCTTTTTCTTTTCTTCTCTGAGTTAAATTGTTGAGGTCAGGTGCCGAAGGTGAAGGCACATACCAAAACAAACTTATATACTGCCGTCTAAATGGAAGATGATAATTAATGTTTTACTGAAAGTGTTACACATCGGTTGCTCTGATGTGATTTAGATGATAACAAAACGACATGCATTGATAGTGTATGATTGCGACAAAAAAAAAAAAAAAAGAAAGAGCAGTTAGAATTGTTAGATTATGTAACCCTATTTAATTGATAAGATATTGGATTGTAATGAAAGTTATTAGTTAATAGAAAGAAAGTTCAATTATAATAGAATTTCTTAGGAGGGATAAATTCTCATAATTATTTATTTTAGATCCTTTGCTCTCGATTATATATAGACAAGACATTTTATGAATATGATAGATCTACATTTGATCATTTTTAGAAACTCCATGAAAAATAGACCTTCCTTCTTGGAACTTTTGGTGTCAAAAATTCAAATGTACAAGTTATCAAATGTAAAAGCACATGGTACGAAAACAAATCAAATTCAAATATTGATTATTCTCTACCTTGTCATCATCGCATGAGTCATCAATCAATCACCATTGTCAACGTCATCATTATCAAGAAGCACTTTCCCTTCTATAGCATTGTATTCTTCTTCCATTGAACTAGCTTGCCAATAGACAACAATCATGATTGGTTAGACAAGAACCAAAACAAATGGGTCTAGTTATTAAATTGGTCGAACATGAGAAAACAAAACGTTATCTTTCTGATCTCATAACACCAACTTGCAATCATTAATTAGAAATAGAATATTTTTAATTCGATGGTTAACGTAATTAGGCATTCCTTGTCAGCCGTCGAGTATGAGTTCCTAATCCTTAGCGCTAAGCCTACCTCGCTAACCAAATCCGTGAAGAATAAAAGTAATCCAAAAAAATTTTGAATCTAGTCAAAGGGGGGAGGAGGAAGAGAGTGGCTAACTAAGAGTAGGTGGGCTGCTTGATGATGAAGACAGGTGAGGTTATCACCAAGTGCTCTTGGGCGTCAAGTGCCTCACCTGGTTTGGGTTAGCTCCTCCTTTCCTCCTCTCTTCTATGACAAGATTCAATATTTCTCTTAAATTGGGTTTTGCTCTTCGTGGATTTGGTTTAGGAAGGTGGGCAAGCCAAGCATAAGGAAATCATGCTTTCTATCTGACAAGCAATGCCCTGTCATGAAGAATGGTATACACATCATGTGGGTTTAGATACTCTCTTTCCAATTAATAGTCACTACTTAGTGCTACGATATCAGTAAATAGAATTTTGTTTAGGGTTTAGGGTTTATGAGATTAATAGTCACCTTAGATTAGGGTTGTACCTAATCTAAGGTGAGCTAGTTTGAAGGTTCTTTTTTGGTGGTTGGTTGGTGACTCATATACTGTTAAAAAGGTAAAGAAAAAAATTAATATTTGGATTTGATTTGTTTTCTTACACTTTTACTTCTACATTTGGTTATTTGTGCATATAATTTTTTTAGAGACCAAGAGTTCTAAGGAGGAGGAAGGTCTATCTTCTATGGAGTCTTTGAAAATCAACAAAGGTGGAGCTATCAGGTCCATCCTTTTATTTTGGTGCTGAGGAGGAAGATATACCTCACATGATGGAGTATGAAGATCGCAACTTCATCAAGACATCTGGCAAGTGCACATTTTCGTGAGAAACACTATTACCTTTTACGATATTCTTATGTGATTCTCATAATTCATTTTTTATTATGGGCATGCACTCCAACATGTGGGGTCATTTTTTTATCACGTTTTAACCCTTAGGAAAATCGTCATATGGCATTATTATTTTCATATGATGATGCTGGTTTATGACAGGAATATGGCAGTGAAGTAATCAATGGATAAATCATTGATTATCATCTTAAGTTTGTTTTAGTATGCTACAACATATATATTTGTTTTGATATGCCAAAATTTGTGGGTTTTGTTATGATTTAGATGACCCTGTAAATGCTGAGAAAATGATTTGAGTCTTTCATTGAACATTAAGTAGCATCATTTTATGTAAGAGGGATAGCATGCAAGACTGTTTCAGTATGTTAATATTGGTGGGGCCTTATCATATTTAAATTAAACCAACTTATGGTGAGGAAATGAGCTAAATCTCAGTGGGTTTAGGTTTTGAATCTCTTCTAGGAATAAACTGAAGTATAAGATGGAAGTACAAACCTAATGCTCTTTAGCATTTGTCATAATTGGAGATCAATGTAGATTTGTTTGGATTAGCAGCTAATTGTCTATGTAAATCAATTTGATTATCTTATTTTGAGTGTGTATGTTTCGTCATATTAGTCCCTTTTGTGGCATTTGGGATCGTTATGGTCAGGCTTGGATTTGTTTAAATCAATGACTATATTGATTTCCTGTTTGTTTTATGTGTTTAAGAGTCAACTAATTTCTCCCTTTCTTATTGTTGGCAAGCTGCAGATATCCATTTTTATTGGGTAATTATTGGGACAAATTTACGCAGTAGTCCTGCATTACCTAAAAGTATGTTGCTGGTTAAATAGACTGTGGGGAAGGATAAGCCTGGCTGTGACGTTTCTATTTTTTCGCTAAGCAGTGTTGTATTTGATTAATCTAATGGTAATATTTCTTATAAACTTGTAGCCAATATCTTTAAATTTTATGTAGGTCCTACTTGTCAGGAAACTTTTGTTTCAAACTTTTTTTTGTTAAATTGGCCATGTCACATTAGCCACTGATCAAGGAAGCTATGGAGTACTAAGCAGTTTAAAGAAATAGTATGTACTTAAGTGGTCACGTATCATCTGCTGGTTGTCAGCCATGGTTTTGGGACATCTACTGTGGAAAGAGGAAAGGAGTGAGTGGAGATTTTGGCCCCTTATCTTGTCTTATGATCATGCCACTGAAAGTTGTTCTTAGCTAATAAATGAAAATATTTGCATCAAACACATTGCTAGTCATCCTTTTCGATAGACTTAATTTTCTGCTGCTATTTCTTTTCATCCCAAGCATGCCTTCCATTGTCATGATCATTGTTTGACTAGTTAATATCATGAATGATGAATCAGCTTCCTAAGGCTGGATAAAGCAATGTGTCATGATGCTCTCTCATTCTTTTGTAGGTAGCTTTCTTGTTTTATCACCTCGGTGGTTCCTACAATCTGAGTATGACTACACAATGGACTTTGATCTTGGTGTTCAGGTATGGCCTCTTTTTTTTTTTTTTCTAAATAATTTTCATTCATTACGTCAAACGATATACAAGACGTGCATGTTGACTTGAACATTAGAGCTATCGACTGTGCAACAGTATACTAAGTTACTAACCACTAGATGTGTCAACAGAGAAAAGAGTTGTGCTCTATGGTTGGTTATATTTAGTGTCGTGAAAAGGAATTTGTGTGCTATTGATGGATTCCTATTGCATGTTCTTGGGAGAAGGATAGTGGATTTTGAATCAATGTTTTATGTGATGTGGTTGCCCCTCTCATGACATAACAGGAAAAGCACCTCATATATGCCTTCATTGTATCAGATTGAAGCAAGCATGCAGAAGGCTTGAAGCAATTTATATATGCCTGTTTGCTTATAGTAAGCATTGTACTACATACTACAAACTCCACATTTGTATGTGAATCATATCACACTTTGTGAAGTCATGTTTTTGAACTCCATATGATTAGCTGAGCAGTTTGCCATTTGAAATTATGTACTTTTGCAAACGAAAATGGGTTCATATAATAGCATCAAGGGTTTATGCAGTTAGTGAAAGATGATTCTTCTTTGTCCTCTTGTTTTTGGGGTTTGGCTAGCATGTTTTTTTGATCAGTAACTATGATGACTTGGGACTTTCTAGTTTCAACAGTAACCTTATTTTCATCATATCATTATTTTTTTGTGTATTGCGACAAGTACTTTCTAAGATTTGTCTCTTCATCTTCACCGTGGATGAGCTTATATAACATACTACTACTAATCGGTAGTAGTAGATGTGAATGCCATAAAAGTTAGATTAGATTTTGGTTTTGCAGGGTTGAGGTGTGAGGTTATTGTATTTGGGCTTCTGGCTTGGGATGCTCTAGTTTAGGTTCACATCAGATACAATGGAAGATTTGACTTTGGTTATAGGGTTAGATTGGTTCACTATTGTTTATGAGGTTACTTATTTTGGATTCGAGCTTTTGAACTAACTTGCAATTATCTCATCCAATTGAATCTACATATTTAATATAAAATATTATCCATGGATAATATTGGAGGAACATACCAATCTAGATCGTGGAACCAATGTAGTCACCATGAGGAATAATATATACAATTTTATCCCCAAGGTCCGCAAAACCGTATCGTACCGGAGTTTCGACCTTGGCTCGGTACGGTACGATATGGGTGTACCGAGCGGTACACCCGAGCACTGTAGTAGTGCTACAGTACATTGCTACAGTGCACTATTAGCATTATTTAACTGCTACAGTGCACTGCTACAGTACTACAGTACGCTGTTACAGTACACTGTAGTATTGTACCGATCGTACCGCCCGGTACCGGGCGATCCGCGTACCGGTAAACTGTCGGACCGGTACATACCGCCTGATACGGGCGGTACACATCGGTATTGCCTACCTTGCTTATCCCAACGCATATTAGTCAATAAACCAATGAAATTATACGAAGCATCAGTGGCATGAACATAGAGTCCTTGTTGTTCGGGCAATGGTTTCATTATTAAGATACTGCGTCGTTCATGTAATATGTAATGCAGATTAGTTAAATGAATATTATGAATAGCAAATCGTCGACGTTTCTGAGATTGACGTGATCGATGTTGATGATCGTTCCGGGTATGATTGTGGGCCAGTGTTCTGAGTGCAAAACAAATTTCCATGAAGGAAGATATTTTAGGGGTGATTTTGTAATTATATATTGAGACGGGTATATTTGCCAAGAGAGCTGTATTCCCGCTTCGCCGGGCGGTGACCGCACCACATCCTGCCTTTTTCCTCCCCTGGTCGTTCGGTAATCCTATCGAACACCTCTCCGGCGTCACGATGGTCGTCGCGCAAACCACTACGACTCCCCTCTGCGGCCGCCTTCCCTTTAGATCCCTCCATAAAGATGACTTTAATCCTAATCCCAGCTTCCTTCCCGCGCGGTCGACCCGTCCGAGCTCCCTAGCCGCCGCCGCCGCCTCGATCACCACCGTTCCAGCGTCTTCTTTGCCGGCCATGCAAACGCCGGCGCAGGCGCGGGTCGACATCCTGTCGGAGTCTCTACCCTTCATCCAGCGGTTCCGCGGCAAGACCATCGTGGTCAAGTACGGCGGCGCCGCCATGAAGTCCGCCGCCCTCCAGTCGTCTGTCATCAACGACCTCGTTCTCCTCTCGTGCGTCGGCCTCCGCCCCGTCCTTGTCCATGGTGGTGGTCCGGAGATCAACTCTTGGCTCCTACGTCTCGGCCACGAGCCGCAGTTCCACAATGGGCTCCGCGTCACCGACGCCCTCACCATGGAAGTCGTTGAGATGGTCCTCGTCGGCAAGGTCAACAAGTCTCTGGTCTCTCTCATAAACAGCGCCGGCGGCACCGCCGTTGGCCTCTGCGGCAAAGACGCGCGCCTCCTCACGGCCCGCCCTACCCCTGACGCTGCTGCCCTTGGCTTTGTCGGTGAGGTTGCGCGCGTCGACCCGGGGATCCTCCGCCCCGTTCTGGCCGACGGTCACATCCCCGTCATCGCGTCCGTGGCTGCGGATGAGAATGGGCAGAGCTACAATGTGAACGCCGATACGGCTGCTGGGGAAATTGCAGCCGCCATGGGGGCTGAGAAGCTGATTTTACTGACGGATGTGGCCGGGATCTTGGAGGATCGGAATGATCCTAACAGTCTTGTGAAGGAGATTGATATCAGTGGGATAAGGAAGATGGTGATGGAGAAGAAGGTGGCCGGGGGAATGATCCCCAAGGTGAACTGCTGTGTGAGGTCGCTCGCCCAGGGGGTGCGAACTGCTAGTATTATAGATGGCCGGGTTCCACACTCTCTGCTCCTCGAGATTCTGACGGATGAGGGCGCCGGGACGATGATCACTGGGTGAGTGTGATGGTGCAAGCCATGGAAAGCTTGAGCTTGTGATACTACTACTAGGAGAGGTACTAATTTCTGCTTCTTCTTCAACTTCCTAAGATTACAACATACCGTGCATCAATGCTAGAACTAGTAAGATATCAGTATACTGTGGATCGTAGTCTATGATACTTGTCATGCATGACCATGTTTCCTTTCTTACTTGTCAGTCACTCTGTTTGATAAATTGAATGCGGTAGGGCAACTTGTTTTATCAGAATTACTAAAGCTACTGAGCAACTTATTTATGGTTTATTCAGTATAATCTTTCATAATTCTTCATATTCCATTTCTTTTTGAAATATCATTGATTTCTAGTGGCATTTGATTGGAAAACCTGAGATGCCATGAGGTAGGAGTCACATACATTACTTGGTGAGAAAATCTCGATTGTTTCGCACATTCCAACAGTTGCTTTCCAAGAGCAGATTGTTTTCTTGTATTGGAGAAAGGTTGTAGTGCAGCTTAACGATTAATGTTACAACTAATGGAGGATAGCTGATTGCCAAGCACGATTGAATCTCTCAAAGCTAAGTTCAGCCTATATCACAACAAAAAGCAATGCCTCCAAAAGATCACTGGTTGTAAGCTGGCTGAGGCTATGATAAGAACAGCTGGCTTGCATGTATGTGCATGTGTAAACGGAGATCTTCGTTGGAAACTTTCTTCCTCTCTATTAACATATTTTAGCATTTTCCTTTTAAGAAAAGTAAGCTTTTGCTGGGCCTGCATGACATCATTTGGGTTGAGTATACCAAGAAAATTCTCTCCATCACTTTAATATCCAGTACATGGTTATTTATGTCTACCTATTGTCCAGCATTAGGATAGGGCAGAAAAAAAATTTTATATATATATATAAACTTCTCTTGTGTCATCTTTTGGTCTCTCTCTCTCCCCATGAAACCTAGCTATATTATGTTACAAACAAGGAGCAGGTGATTTCAAAGATAGGAATTCTATTGTGATTCTCTAATTTGAGAATGAGAAAGACCTTCCAATAGAGAACAAGAGAGGATGAGGTAGAAAACTAACTAATATAACTATTACTATTATGAGCAAACAAAACTAATATGAGCTTTAATGATAGCACGAAGTTTTATAACTAATATCTATTTCATTTTAGGAGGTCTTGTAGGACGAAAATTTCTTTTTCGCCAAAATTCCACAAAAGAAACCTTCAGTTCAGAACTCTTCACATTATGATATCAAGACTTTTATATATGAAATAGACTCAAAACAGGAATTTTATGATTGTTTTAAAATAATAACTCCAAAAATAATGACCATAATTAGTTGGAAAATAACTAGAAATCATAAAAGGTATGTCCTTAATAATGTTATCCTCTTCTCCTATCAGTTTTAAAGGTTCCTTTTGGGTTGGATTTGCCCTGCAAAGTCAAGCTGTAATCAAACATATTGCCTAGGATTCATAGGAGTTGCATGGACCCTGACAAGATTTAGCTCAGTAACCAAAGTGCTTTTTAGCCATAAGAGATCCACAGAGACCTAGGGCTAATCTAGCTTGATTGAATGGGGGTTCTTCAAGGTAACAATTTGCACCTTGTGATTAGGCACATCTGCAATCATATGGTGTAAGTATCTTCAATGTTTTCATGTTCATGGCTTGAACTGGGTTAGTTCCAAATAATGTTAGACAAGATGCTAGTTTATCATGTGTATTGTTCAGTTCCTGACACATTAAAGTAAAACAGAACTATAAAATGCTATGATGGTGAAAGCTAGCAACACCATTGTAGAGGTAATTTTACTGTGAGCTGTCTTATGCTTCACAGATGGATAGACTTTCTGCCTTAAGCCATAGAAAAGGTTTCTTTGTAAATTCTGTGTAAGAGGATTTACTTTTCTATATGAGATATGGGAGTGTGGCATCCCTCCAAATTCAGATTGGAAGGAGAGAGGGTGTTATAGGACGAGACTTGATGCTCAATGGCGTGATAGGTGAAAAGAATCACCAATTTGAAAAGAAGAAAACAGGCAGGGCTATTCACCAATTTGAAAAGAAGAAAACAGGTAGGGCTATCCAGCCTACTTCACCAATAAAGGTGAAAATAAAAATGCAACTATTGACAATCCATACCAGTGGTAGCATTCTGTTTGACTACTTGTAGGACTCCTAGGGAGAAGGCTTCCCATGACAAGTTCAGTTTTTCTTATATGCAATAAGTTTTAAACTCATTGGCACCTCAGAAAATGAGGATTATCGTTGTTAATGATATCTTTTAAAATAGGCTCTTTTAAGCCTCAAGAAGACCAAAGTATCTTAGCTTATTATATTGTATAATATTTCAATAAGAGAACTTAGTCCTATTTATTTAATTTCTATTGCTATCATTTTTGGTCATGGATTGAGTTGTTTCACCAGTGCAAGTATCCTCTTGATCCTGTAAACGCCACTTAATTAATAATGGCACACTCTTGGTTATTTTGCGGATTCTATATCTCATTGATTGTGCTATCTTTTACCTTTTTGCCTACATCTAATCTGACACTTCAAATGCAACTTCCTCCAATAGCAGGTTTTTACTGAAAAAAAATGTGATTAACAAAGGATTTTGTTATGGCTTTTCCGAACACCCTGATATCGCATAGATATTGTTCTTTTCTAGCACCTACTGGGTGAGTAGGCAAACGTAGATTACAAAGGTTAGTTACTAAGAATAGATAGACTTCATTGAGCAGTTAGTTACTAAGAATAGATAGACTTCATTGATTTGTTCTGGATGCACATAAGAATTTGTGTTTCCACGTCATATGGTGCATTTGATTCTAACATGATCTCATGTGTTCTCTCTCTCTAAGTCTTTTGTTCTACATGTTGAAACATTTAGGTGTCTTTCCCTGGTGGTCTCTTCCATTCGAGAAGTTCAGCTGTATCAGTTGGAATATAATGTACTGCGACATGGGTAAAAACGCAGAAAAGCTTGATTTTTTTGCTTCTGTTGTGCCATGTTGGTCTTTCATCTGTATGATGCTAATAACATTGTAATGGGCAGGAAAGGCCAAATGAACTTCTCCAATGCTTAAATTGCCTTGTTGGTTTATGATTATGATTAAATTTTAGATGATGATTGATCATATAATTGCTTGGTTACAAACATAATCGAAATTTTTATCAGGATGATTATCCAAAGTTGAGCAGACCTTCATTATTCTTCTTGTTGAATTGGACTTGAAGATAGACCGAGGTGTATTGGCATTCCACAGCCTTTAAAATCTCAAACCAGTAGAAAAAAAAATGACAATAAACGGGATAACCATGAATTTTACATCTCAAAACTTAATTGACTTAGAAGGAAGTACTTAATCATTTAAGTTAAATAAAATCGAGTAAATTCTAGTTTAATTAAACTTAATCGAGGTCAAGTTGAGCATATCTACTAGGATTAAAAAACCTCCTATTGATTGCTTATAGTTCTACTTCAATTAATCATTTAATTATCACCCTGAGTTACCCTTATTATTCAATTAATTTTTGTACCTATGACATGGTAATATTGGGTCTCATGAAAATAAGATAGAACAATTCGTTTTCTTTTGTAAGTAATTAATTATATGTCTTATAAAAATATCATCTACTATTATATTAATAATAAAAAATAAAAATTATAATATACATGTATTCTTACATAAAGTTGAATAGTGATAAAAGATCCAGATTTATTATTATTGTTGTCGGTTGTATGATGCCATCATATGTCGATATATTATTTCTAGTATGGCTATATATATATATATACATATATATATATATGTATATGTATATATAT